>OY728579.1:5511943-5756657 GCA_963422195.1 Carabus problematicus
GGAGACAACGTGTTGTATACTGGTGGTGGACCTGACGTAGGCTTGAGATATGTGTGAGGTCGTTGACTATAGACTTGAACCACTGCTTTCACTGGTCCATTGGTGGGTCTATGATAAGTTCGTGGTGCTTGGACGGTAGATACCGTTGGTACAAACGGTGGGACCATTGTTCTTGATGGTTCTTGATAATACGGCACTCTGGGTGTGGTAGGTGGAGGAGTTGTCGGACGTAATCTTGTTCTGGGCCGTTGTTCTTCAATGTCGTAAGCACCGTGGAAGATTGGCGATTCTGTTGGAGGTGCTATCGTTGTTGTGTAGACGCGTTGTCTATGCCCGTTCTTTGGAGTTTGGAGAATTGGTCTCACTGGTTCTTGATTTTCACTCTCATACTGCGTTTGGAAGATTGGAGGAATAGTCGAGGGAGTAACATTGTTTGGGTAATTGTTATTGTCTTTATGAGGATATCGCAGCACTGGTATTGTAGAGACGGTAGGAGCAATGGGCAATGGATTCGCCAATGGTAATTCGTTTTCGTGGAAATTGATAAAGTTGGGTCGAGTGGGCAATGTGGGAGCGATAATTTCAATTGTTGATTTAGATTTTTCCTCATGGGGAAGGTAACGAAGAGGTGGTGTTTGTACTGAAGCTTCAGTTGTTGTTGTTGTTCTTGATGGAATAATTTGAATATTGGTCTTAGGTTTTTCATCGTAAGGAAGATATCTTGATGGTGGTTGGGTATGTGTCCGTATAGGAATACGTGGTGGTGCTGATGTAGTGGTCGTTGTTGTAGTTGTTGTACTAGTGCTTGTAGACGACGGTGGATTCAACGCTGCGAAGAAGTTCGGTGGCGGAGGTAACACGATGCCTGGTACCAGAGGACCTGGTGGCACTTCTGTACTGTTATCCCTTGGGTAGAAAAAACTGTAAGGCGGCGGATAATAAATCGAAGGGTCGTCTTCGTCGAGGCTTTGGTTTTGGCTTAGAGGCGGTGGTGATGGGAAGGGGAACGGTCCTGGTCCGTTCCCCCGGTTGAAGTTTTCCGGAAGGAAAGGGTACGGAGGAAACGGGAACGGAGATCCCCCGGCAGTAATGTTGGTCGGATCTTGATACGGAGGCGGGAGGATGTACGGCGGCGCCCCTTCGGGATCTGGTAGTGTGAACGTGCCATTAACCGCTCCCGTAAAATTAACGCCCAGGAGCTGTACCGGCCCACCTTCCGCGAGCTGGACAGGAAAGGGCGGCGGAACTTTCGGTTGGCTGGGGATCTTAACTTGACGATTGGGCGCTTTGTAGTCGTCGATGGGCGGCCACGGCATTTCGGACGCCGTCCTATGAAATGACCCACCCTTTAGTACGAGCAGGTGATCTTCTGCCAGCCAGATGTCGTCAGGGCCCAAGCCGCCTAAACTATTCTCGTCATCCTTGGGCACCTCGGAGTTCTTTTCGTAGCTGATTACCCCTGGCCGCTCGGGTGGTTTCGGGAAGATCTCCGTTTGAATGAGACCGTATTTTCCTTCGGCTACTTGTTGCGCCAGTGTTTTCTTCTCCTCGGGAGCTTCGTCCGTTTTTGTATTCGCGGCGGAGTCCACTTTTGCATGGCCACCGATTAATCTTTGAGAGACACGGGCTGCGGTTGTTGCTGTGACCAAAAGCAAGAGCATGGCCCACAGCCGGCAGGCTGACACCGTCATCTGCAAATAGATCACAATTAAGCACTGCATTAATGAGATATTTCATATTAATGACGTATCCTTCAGATCATTAATAAACGTAGTGTAGTCACAGTAGTACTAATGTATTCATAATGTAAATATTTTGCTATAATTTTTCAAAATGACATCCTCGTATATAGCAATTTCATTCAATACTTTATTGATTAAACCACAAACATCTACTGTATGTAGCATAAAGTTCTGCTTTTTTGTTTTAACACAAGTTAATGTACATAACTGCAGTAAATAATTTCATTTATCACTTGACTGAATGAACCAACAGTGTACACTGTTAAGCATTGCGACAACGCGTCGCGAACGGGGACATGCGAAAATCATGCAACACCACTCACGCAGACAATGTGTTATTAATAATTGCGTACTCGAGCGTGTAGGCGGGTATACAAGCCTCCGCGCGCGAGGACACAAGGAGACCTCTCCGCCTAGTAACTACACGTACCCGCTGTTTCATGATCTATCCGAAGATATTGTTGTACACAGTATAATTATATACACTATGTACAATGTAGTATTAAACTGTAATTTTTTACTGGCTGACATTGTTTGATAACTTGGAGACTTCAATGAACGATGACGACATAAACTTCTGGTTTATTGCTTAATAATTATTGTCAGATATAATTGTTTTTTTTTTTCGTCGAATTTGCTTTGTAAGAATAATTGTTTACAGTAAATGTGCATATACATATGATATGGAGATTACAATCAGTGATGAGAATACGTGGAAAATTACTTGTAATAAACTGCGATTCAACAGTTACATATGCGTTATATGTATAAATGATGAGGTTATGAACTGCTATTTCCTGGTAAAACAACTAAATCATCGTAACTACAGTAAAATATGTAAGTTATTAATATAAATATGCGTTTAAATGTACCGAGAATCTGAAATGTTTCACACGTACATGAAGTACAAAATTCTGTTACGAATTAAAATATTCACCTTACACTTGATACTAAATCACGTTTTATCTAAAATATACTCGAAGCACAGATTTGATTTGCGATAAACTGATTTAATTGTGGTATAAATTCACTGGTGCTGGAGGTGCCGCCGCATGCATAGTTAGAATACCACAGTGAAGACGAGCCAAGACGAACTTTAAACACAAATAGGACGTACTGAGATGCGCAAATGTCAGTCGCCGTAGTACACAGTCTCTGTGCTCAGATACAGTAATTTAATATTAACAATCAACTGACGTCATGTCACACTACGCTTTAAGACAAATTACAGATACAGACACAAACATATAGAATACATGTATACTTGCATCCATATGTATATTTAGAAGTAAACAAATCCGGGTAAAGAGTCCTCTGCACGATTCCTGCGGGAAAACCGACCCGCAAATTATTATGTTACCTTTGAACCGATAAAAAAGTACGATAAGATAAAAATTATTTGGCATAGTTAATATTTTTAACAAAGCAGGATATTAGTAAAAATTAGCAGTCTTCATTTTTCTATAATTTTTTTATATTAACGCTTAATATTAATAAACAAGTTACACAAAAACTTAGTATAGTTTCTTTCTGTGAAACATAATGTTTGCTATGTTTTACCGGAACTAAATTTTTTGAACAATTATCGTGGGTTTTTCTAAAAAAAAGTGTGTGTCTGCGGTCACAACATGCGTTGGAATCTCTCATAAGAAGTTTTTAGAAAAAATGCATTGTTTTGTACATTATGACACGATTTGCAGCAAAAAATTCTTTAATTATAATTTATTAGATGTCATCTAAGTTGCGTAAATTGATGTTTAAACACTGTATGAGTTAGGGGAAATGTTTGCCGTTAAATACATTACAAGTGCATTCCTGATAATCGACACAAGTTGTGTCTTAACGGAGCATTGATATCTCTAAGACTTGTGTTAACACTTACACTTTTAACATAAACATAAAGTACTTCAGCTGGTTTTACTTTTTACGATAGCAACTTCCATACATGTTTACTTGTTAAATGGTGTATGCTGTACTTTTTATTGCTTATTCGAAAGATTTGCTGATTTGTTTTTCGATAATAACTTTCAGGCTATGAATATTTATTAAAAATGAAAGTAATAAATGGGGAAAAAAGTAGGAAGCTCTAATGTGAACTGTAAATTTAACTGCAATTATTCACTTTGGTTACAGCTTTTTAAATATCACTACGAATATCATGTTCTTTTTTTTTTATCATAAAAAAAGAACCCAAAAATGTAACTCTTACTTTTATCGGTGTATTAAATAACTTGTATTCCAATTTTATTAGTTCTGCCTCTGTACGGACGAAGCGGTTCACATACCGTGGATGTACACACACACTCACACGCGCACGCTCACTATACCGTGTAACTCTACTGCCGTTACTATTCTGACTGTTCCTTGTACTGTATGTATGCATGTTCATACGTTCACTCAATCTCCCCCCTTCCTCTTCTTCATCCCTCTCCATTTGCTGTATTAGCACGTGGTGTGTACCTAAACTTCACACTCTCTTTCTCTGTACAAGGCGCAACTTTATGATTCACTGGACCGATCCAGTTTATAGCTGTGTATATACAGCCGAATTTCCATTTCATTACAAGGAAACATGCTCTAACGTGTCTTAAAGTCAGTGTTGTTGAACTTGCTAGTTGGAATGTTGAGATGCCGGATGCAAGTGAATTCGAACGCAACGAAGATTTAGCAATGGCATTTTCAGTATTAGTAATTTTCGGGCAGGAAATTCAGTTCCGGGATCACATGATTTTTTTTTTTGTTGTGGTAATTCTTTTTTTTTTTTTAGTTGCCTAAATAATATTTTGTTGCATTTTATCTAAGAGTGTAGAATATTGAAACGGAATTATCTTACAGAGATATAAAATTCACATTAGAAGATTGATTCGACTGTATAAATTGTATTGTTACAAACTTGCATAAGATATTAAGGCGATATTTGCGATGGTATAACACTGGAATTTCTTTAGTTATCTGTAATAACAAAGTAACATGTTGACATAAAACAATTTTAATGTTCTATTCAAACATTTCTAAAATTATAAATAAGCTAAAATACCACTGAATCATACTCATGTATGAGTTGAGTGTAATTTTGTGGTTGCTCCATTGTCCGTATCAAGGTAATATTAGTTTCTCTTGTAAGGTCGATGTTGACTGATTGATATATATTAATTGTGAGCGGCCCGTCGGCTATTCGTTCACCGCATCCTGGGGCATTGTGAGAGTGAAAGTGCCTGCAGGCATGCTCTGGTTATGCTTGGCGAGCACGCGCGACCGTGCGCACCGCTAAACTTTTTACTCTTGTTACCTGACAGCCGGGAGAAATTTCTACAAAATTTTGTGGTACAACAATATGACACATTCGTATATAGCTGTCGTACAATTCAAAAAAAAACCAGACAATATAGTAAGTTTCTATGATACAAAGAAATACCTCTGTTGCAAGTCAACGACTTATCCGGCATCCTGTTGAAAAACTAGGCTACAAATTGATAGGAGTAATATTTACAAGATAATAATTCTGTGATTGTTGTAAAATCTTATCACGCGACACATTGTCGTTGTATGAATTGTATGCATCAGTGTTTGTGATGTAAGGAACATAATAAAATTATACAACAAATCTCTGTTGATGGCGTCTTGTTACTAGCAGGTTTTTATGAAAAAGAAACGAAAAGATCCGTTGTAAATATCGAAGGCGTCATGTGACCTTGTATTCACGTGCTGGCGAAAGTCAACCCGTCAACTCTTACTCTCGATGTCCCACGTGCGACAAATAATAATAATAACAACAATGAAAATGATGATCACGATGACTGACCACGGTTTACAGTGTTGACCACTGTACCGTGTAGTTACGGAATCCTCCGCTAGACGGAAGTGGCGTTGTAAGCGCCGGCATGCGTGTCTTACATTAACTAACACGTTTTTTTTTTGCTGTATTATGTATTTTTTTACATAACCGCTTACTTTTTTTTATTTGAATTTTTTTTTGCATAATCCTAATGTGGATTTCACAGGGTACTTTTACTTTCATAAGAGCGTGGTGTGAATTGGTAATCGTCTGACAAGAAATTGGAAATGCGAAGGGCAGGTTAGGAATGTTAATGTTTGGAAACGGTATCGTTTCTTTGTCGAAAGTACTTATTTCTTATATTACTGTTGTTGACCATCTGTTCTATTTTTAAATGCTATAACTCTAGCATTAGGTAGGTACATATATAGTTTCGTAGTATTGATATTTTATGAATATTTTACAAAATCTTAACTATCGATTAACACAAATAAGTTTCAAATCTCCGCTGTTTTGATTCAAATTGTACGAAACATTTCAAAATAATTGCAGTTATTCGTTCAAATGTCACGAGAATGAATTTATGAAAGTTCATGTTCTATGCACTCATTTAAATCTGAAAAATTATCATACTCTATATTTTTTCGCCTTAAAACATCTGGCAAATATATAAATCTGTGCTGTCTTATTTACGAAAGTTCGCCGGCTGACCAGGCATTCAAGTCTCTCCTAGTCAGTGTACAGTGGTATCAGGAACTGTTCTAGTTGCAGTGAACCACGTCCAGTTCAAGGATAACAGCCTGCCAGGTTAGCATACGCCCTTCCAAATCCTTTCAAATGTTACACATTTTAACAACGGCGGCGGCACATGGTGTACAATTACTGCAAGTCGCTCTACAACACCATATAATACCTGTCTGAACAGGTTATATTATGTTCGTGCAATACACAGCGCACGGTACAAGTATGGTCTGTTTTTATTTTACGAAATACAAATTCGCGTGCGGCCGAGCGTTGCCCGTGACTGGTTCTCTGGTTTTTCGATTATGTCAGCAACAATGAGACACTCTCTTAACCTCTGACCTCATGGCTGCAGTTAAATATATTTATTTGGTGTCTTATTGTGTTATTAATTTTATATTAAGGACAATGGTTGCTACATAGTGTTATTAAAGTATATACGAGTCATAAAAGTTAATGCAAGGTAATAGTCAATAGTACGAAAATCAGTACGAAATATTAAATTAAATTTGAAAAATCCTTTACTATTATATTCCGTGACATTGTCTATGAATACGTGTAAATGGCATTTGATTGTCAAAATAGCGATTATGTATAAATTACTATTTGGAAATACTACTTAGCTGTTAAAATAACCAGCTTGAAATGTCAGAGTTATGTGCGTGTGTGTGTATATATTTATGGCGCACCATCTGATTACGCATTCCAGCGAAATTTGCTAGCTTGGCATTTTTTAGCAGTAGTGCTAATCAAATTTCTATGTTCTAATTACGTAGGCTATCAATTAAGACATATTTCCAGTGAAAATAAAAGTCATGCTGATTATAATTCTTGGTTAATCGTCGTCAGTTCCTTTTTTTGCATATAACTGAACGTGTACTGGTTTAATTTTTCCAATTTACTAGTCAAGTTTTTATTCTTTAAACGGTTCATACTTCATTAATATCTAACTATTGCATCTGAAGCGGCTTTATGATAAAAAAAAATAGGAAATGGTAAATACTTAATTTCACGGTTTGTAAACGTCTGTACATTAGAGAAATATTTTTTATCGTATCTGATAACGTTGTAGTGTACATATTCTTTAATTGTTTTCAGATTATGTATTTCGTACAATAGATAAATCTATTAAAAATAAGCGTAAATATTTCTCGTTGTTCTTAATAAAATGATTTTTCCCGTCATCATTGCATGTTGACTCGCATTTTCAGACAAATCTCGCAATTATTGTTGAATCGTGACCGTAAGAATTAAACATTTGTTACCCGAGGCCTACGTACACTATGGGACTATTGCCTGGCAACAGTTTTTTAGAAACAATTTTCAGGTCGCTCGTTAACAGTGATTGTTTTTGTGTTGTTCTATCGACGTTTCTCGCCTGTTTCATGTTGGGTAATTACTTAAATAGAAACCTATTAAGGAAATTTAAATACACCGTGACTGTTGATTGCTTGTCATACTTTGTACAAACGATATTTAAAATGGTGTTGTACAAATTACCTACGTTGCTGAATTTTTGTATTCGTATAATTGCATACAAGTGCTCATAATTTCCGTAAGAAAACATAAACTTCTAAATTTAATATTATTGTTATAATCATTTTAAATCGATATTGCACTAAACACTTCCAAATATATTATAATAATTGTTTTAATATTTTTAAGTACACTTTTCTAAACCAAACTAGAGTTGAAATGAAATGTTCATGTTTGATGTTTATCTATGAACAATTTGTCCTAAATTACTTGGAATGCATGGACATCCTATCAGATTTGTATCGTAAGGAAATTGTTCATTAGATGCAAGTTTCTAAAGACAAAAACGTTTTTCCTGCATTAGCAATGGAGTCCTGGGTCGATTCTCTGATATGGTGTTTGGAATACAGACTGGGATTTACAGAATGTTTAGCTTTAGTTGTAACAGTCTGTTAGCGTACAGGTCAGTCACACGATGATGAGCTAATGTTTCGTGCATAATATTTAGCAATCTCTGTTTTGTTGAGCGCATTACATTACTAGCTCAGCAAATAACTAATATGTGACGTCCGTACTGACAAGCATGAATTCGAACATGAACCAGCGGTCTCTAACCGATAGTATCATTAGCGAAAAGCGCGTGAAATGATTTGATTTTTTATTTTATGTTCATTGACTATTATTAATTTCAATAATTGTGTGAAACTAAATGACACGAATCGCGAGCAAAACTTGTTGGTAAACTCTGGTAAACGCTTGCTGTGTTGTCTGGCTGTAAAGTGAAATGGACAAAGATTATAATACGATTAAATATGTCAGGGACTAAAATTGTAATCGATTTTGATTTTATATGGATATTGCGATTATTGAAGCAGTAAAATTGTATGTAGGCTGTAACTAATTAAATAAATGAATTACACCGAGACTCCCAAGTGAAAAATGCAGCTATCTCACAATATATTATCTCAATAATAATTATAAGTAATATTAATTATTTTGAATATGATATGCCAACTGATATTTTGATAGAAATTCCATGCAATAGAGAAACTGTATCTAAAATTGGAAATGAAAGTAATGAACTCTTCTGAATGAAATTGTAATAACTATATTCTATGATTAAGGTTATATTACTGAGAATTTTCGTGAGTTATATTAGTACGAATCGTGACGTTCAGTCGATATTGAACATTCCTTCCATTTCACTGCTGCTTGTAAAATAGAATAGTTATTTAGAGCATACATGGATAATGGTAGAATGCTGTAATATCTATCATAACACAATGTTGATTGACGTGCGTCCGTGTGCACAGGTTGGTTGAGTAATAAACATTGAACGCCTAAAATCGTGTTCCACCAAAGAGAGAGAGAGAGATAACCAACAATCACTTTCCTTCCTATCTTTCGAAATATTTCATTAATTACAGACTCGCTCACCGATAACTGATTAACACATTTTATACGAAAAACTACTGGTAAGGCACGGGTGAAAGAAATTGCAGACAAACTGAAGCGCGCAAGGAATTTCAGTACAATACACACATCACCTATATCGTACATACACACATACCTACGTTGATTGCTAGTACATATAATACAGAACATAATTACACTAGAGATGGTATTCTATGGCTAGTGTATTCGTTGCTTCGATGCACACCAAAGGTGGTAATTTGATTTGATGACATAACATGTGAGCTAGTATAATTAGCAAATATGTCTGGTCATATATATATATATGATACAACTATGAAGAAACAATAAAAATGATGAACTTATATGTCTCATATTAGAATTAGATGAACAGACATACTACATGCTACCAAGAAAATCTATCCTAAAGTTAGGAACGAGAGTTGAATTCTGCACATTGTGTTTTATGTTGTATCTTAAATTATGAATAAAATTACTCGTGACCAATGATACTTACGTGTGATATTGTTTGTTTGAAAACAATTGTGAAATATTGCGTAATTCAGTCAGCAAATTCCACACTTTAAATTACACACGTAACGTACTTACATATATTAATTCAAAGAAATAAATACAGGAAACGTTTCATTATTCCGAAGATAATGGAAATTCACAGTTTAATTACAGACATTATTTGATATTTAATACAATGTAATACACATATATGTGCGTCCGTATATACATACGTTGTACTTATATTTATGCTACTAAATTATATTGTGTTTTTTTTTTTGTTTCTCTGCAAATATCTTAAGGATACATGCTTGTCAATTAAAATTTAAAAATGTGGCACTTTATTTGTTTGCGAACTTCCTGCAAATACTTATATTGAATAGAAAATGCCGGTAAATTAGTCGTTAATTATTGTTTCCGCTCGTTAATTTCTATACATCTAGAGGTTTTATATGAAAAACTAGCAGTGTATCCTGAAGTTAATGATTCTTGGAGAAAAGGTTATAGAATATGTAATTGACGATTTAAAATTCAATTAATATGCAAGTATTGACTGCTTTCGTTCAATGTTCAGCGAGTGTGAAGAATTATTGCTAATAGCAAGTTTGATGAATCTTGTTAAATGTAAAAATTAATTGTACCGTTGTACATGTATAAGTAAAAGTTTTTCCTCCGAAAAAGGTTCTTTCATTCAAAACGGCAGTATTTGTAGTATTAAAAATATCTTTTCAAATTCTTCCTGTGTCATGTAGCGTGCAGGATAAACGTCCATTGCTCTATACAATAATTTACTGTACCTACATGTATATGCTGATTGACATGTGGGTGAAACTGGTATGGTAATTATAGTAATTTATAGTTGGCGTCGCCTAGGTACAGGTAATTAATAAACAATAGAAGATTCTCCGTGTGAGTAGGCCGTGCACACTCATACACACGCATAAGAGAAGTGCTCACGTTATTAGTTCATACATGCTTGTGTTTGGGAAGTATCACACACATACATACACGTATATGGTGCACTAGTGTATATGTATAGAAGTTAGTGAAACCAACTAACAAAAGGATAATAACGCATAAAATGGACTCACATCATAATGTTTTGTTTGACTTTCTTGATCGCATGAGCTAGATTGCACCTGACAGCTGACCCACATATTATATGCTAGTTTTACTTGGTAAATATCAGAATATGTTTATAAGAAAAATTAACACCTCACTTGCAACATATCATTTTTTATTTGGCTGATAGTTATAAAATTATACTGTACATATTTGGTTGCATGATTTGTCATATTTTTTTTTTCAACTTGAAAGTTAATAATCATGACTGGCCTTGTATGCCGAATCACATTTTCAATGTTCTTATTGTCAAGAATCAAGATTAATTTAATAATGGATCTATTCTAGATGCAGTTAATAAAACCGATTGAGATCAAAATATCCTGTCAGTTATAACGGAAGTATTATGAATTCAAAATGAACACATAATCTTATGTATTGCGTTAGTGTTTTGTGTGTGTATGAGTTATGCAAATATAAACAGAATATGTTGTGGTTTTGACCAGCACATTCGTATATCCAGTAAGTTTGTTAATACCCAGTGGTACTATAGATTTGGATACGTACTTCGGTAGTTCTTCTAAATATTCTATGTTTTCATGTTACTATAATTTTGCATTATATCGTTATTCAGAATTTCCAACATTCTGTGTGCCAGGTACATATATTGACAATCATTGTTGTTGTTCATTTAGCTACATATATGTACTTATTATGTTTGATGTTAATTTAATAAGCTGCTTCTCTGGAAATCCCCGTCGACAAATCCTTCGTTGCCATTACGTCATTTGCGGGTTCTTTTATTTATTTATTTTTTCGTTTCCACCAAGTTTTCTTCCGGTATGAAGACAAAGAGGCAACGTAAATCAGATGCGAAGCGCTCATTAGATACACTTGACAAAATTTCGTGCACTCTTATGTAAATTCTCTCTAGCCACGCACACACCTACACATAGACATATTGCCAAGCAAATAGGGGAAATTTGTCTATCTGCAGATACTCGATATCGATTAGATAAAACATGATAATATATAATTCATTCTTTAATTTTTAACCTGAATGCATAGGTATACATTAATCCAAGGTTATATTTAATTAATTTTGTTAATAATTAACAGTAACAGTATAAATAAAATACTAAATTTATTCAGAATTGAATTCAATAATTTTTTGGTTCATTATTAAATATTTTTACATATTGTTCCATATAATCTAACGTGTTATGAAATAGAATCCAATTGCCTAGATTATGTTCAAAAATTTGTACAAATTGCTACGACAGAAACGAAAGTAAAATATTGGAATTTGAAATCTAGGTCATAGAATAAAATTGCGACTAAAATGTGTTTCGAAAAGAAAATATTTAATATAAAAAAGCAACAGCAACAATTTACATATTTATACAAATTTAATTAAAGCATAATATTATTTTGTTAATATCTAATTTTAAAAAGAAATCGACATAAACTAATAATGTGGTTCCAAATTATGTTTAATTAAACACATTCATAGGAACGGATATATGTAACCCATGTAAGCAAGCAACATTATTTACATACATACATACATGAAAAAAAATTTAATTATTGCTTGTATAAAACCCGTATGTTATCAAGAACAAGTAAGAAATGTTATGCAACAGTCTCGGGTTTAACTTTTTTTAAACTCGGTTTTTAGTGTGTACAAAAAGTAAAAGCACTGCCTGCTGACTTTCAAGTTCATTTGTTTGTGAAGTAAAACTTGTCTGTCAGCTTAACTTGAGTGTGTTGCTGCTGCTGCTTTTTTACAAATGACATCAAAAGTAGACCAGTGACGTCACTGGCAGGTATTTCTTGTTAAAAATCAACGGTACCCCGGCCACGAGACATTTAAAATGAAAACACACACATACACAGATACACAGGACAAGTAAGCAAGTTATGGCGGTCTAACGTTACTTTCACATATGCAAATGCGCCCATGCTGACATCGGTGCGGGGAGTAATGTTAACGTGACTTATTATTAGTCGCAGACTTTAGACTAAAATTAAAGAAAAAATACTTTATAACTTAAATGAAAATGAGCACGGTTAATTAGAACCCTGTTACTTCTATCTACCAAAATTAAAACTATTACAGCAGTTCATGCCTTGTATGAAGTTAGAATGGTTGACTATGTAATACAAATTAATGTACATTGGTAGTTTATTGTTTTAAGTTCGTCAGACAACCTTTCCACAATAGCGAATCGAGACAGGTTGACTTTTATGCAATCTCCTGATGCTGTGTATGCTATATAACATAACCTACAACCATCTACAGTGCTAGCAGATAGGAGCGTGCTTGAATTTTGATAGCATCGTGACAGACGCTTCACCTGATTAGTATACCCGACTGATGGATGGACTCTTATAGATGACAATACATTTATTCTCAAACAGTCACGAACACACTGCAGGATGAATTTCGTTTTGATTAACCTTAGAACAATTTAATTGCTGTCAGTGGGAACTAGGAGAGTATACACTACACCATGTAGTCATGCATTTATACATAGGTATACGTGCATGTATGTCGTATATGCTTATGTATACGTATAGGTACTTTTATACCAGTTATAATGAATATGCGTCAAAGCAGAGAAGAGAGTAATTAAATGCTAAATAAAATAACCTAAGGGTGCAACCTCGTATAGATATTTAGTTGTATATTTCTATCTACATTTATACTCGTATATGTATATGTGTGCGTGTGAAATACACACCAAGGTTAATTTTGCCCGCTTGTATTGTCTTCGCTTCAACAATGAATGTGAACTGAACTGTGCTGAACTTATATTTTCTTGTTATTCATAATTGGGTCAAGTTTTGTGGAAATGAGTACGCACCAGTTACTGTTACCATTACTGGGCTTCAATGGTCTTTCTCTGTCATTGATAGTTTTATAGTAATTATCACTATTGTCTTTGATTCTCACTGCGTGTTCATGTGTGTCACAATTGGATATCTACCTCACTGAAGATGATATTCCGCAATTTATAATATATCGAGGTATACGAAATAGACTGCCATGTCTACTACAATTAATAGAACAATATTTATTTGGAATAACTACTGTAAATTTCACACAAGCAATGCTGATTGTAGTAGATTATTTGTAGTTATTTTTAATTGTCTTCGACGTACGTGTATCGTCCGTTTGTGAGTCAGGCTAGTTAGTAACTCAGTGTCGTTGAGAAGGAAATGAAAGTTGCCGGCATTATCAGTGCTGCCAAGTGAGTGCGATAATAATAGCACAAATAATTAATCAATAAAAACCTGATATATTTCCGTTTAATTAGAAACTTCCACAATCATCATTAACAACAAAGTAAAACTAATACAAATATAAAATAACTTTTTGTTTCGTCATTCATCCGTTGAACTTCTATGCTTACTCCATTCAATGTTTTTTCGAATTTAAATATCTCTTATTGCTTTTTTTTGATAAAATAAACTATAAACTTATAACATTAAAAGCAAATGTTTACGTTTAGTGCTAGATGCATACAAAGTTCCAGATTTTTCAAAAATAACTGTTAACATATGTCATGTACAGTGTGTAGCTGTTTGATTTGAACGTTTTAAACAGCTTTGTAACGAATTAGGAAATAAATACACATATTTTAAACTGGCGTATACATTTATGGAGCATTGTTAGAGAGAATAAAAGAATCGTGAGATTGTGTTTTCCGTAATGTGAATCACGTTAGCAACTAACATAAATAACGTTAGCCAAGGTCGAGGAAGTCAATAAATTTTTACTGATTTCAAGTTTACAAGCCATGTATGTACAGGTCTGCTGTTTTGTGTTATATGCATGCCGGCTTCTTAATGCATCTAATTTATTTATTTATTTATTTATTTATCCAGTTTCATTACAGCTGTAAGGCCAATTACAATGAAACTAATTAGAAATAATAATAATAATACTAAAACTACCAATATTAACTAATATTAACAAAATACTTGATATTTCACCGGAGCTAAATGTTTAATAAAATTTTAATTAAATTGCAAAATTCAGTATAACAATCTCCGAAAATATCACAATGACCTTGGTACATATTGTACATATTACATATTTTTACCAAAGGTGAGTTGCAATGATAATTTGTTAGCGTTGTGGGAGTACAAAATGTAAATGTATATCTTGTCTGAACAGACGGTATTCTGAAGCTAATTTTACTTAAAAATGAGGGATCATCGACCATATTCTGAACAAGTTTATATAAAAAACAAATATTTATAAGGATTCTTCTGTCTTTTAAAGTACCTAGTGAAAACACTTTAACAATTTCATTATAATTTATATGACCATATTGCCCAGTCATGCGGTAGCTGAGATATTTACATATTTTTATTTGAACCTTTTCAATAAGAGTGACATATTTCGAATAATTTGGATCCCACACAATTGAGCAGTATTCTAATTTGGAACGTACTAAACAACAATATAGCAATCTTATAACGCTAATGTTAGTAAAATCTTTACTATTCCTAATTATAAAGCCTAATAGCCGATTACACTCATTTACCATATTGATGATATGGTCCGAAAATGAGAGTTTACAGTCAAAAACTACACCTAAATCTTTGACAGTTGCAACACGCGTCAGTATAACATTATTCATTTTATATTCATGTGAAATACTACATGTTTTTCTTGTGTAAGTCATTACTTGACACTTGTTTATGTTGAATGGTAGCTTGGACAAGACAGACCATCGATAAATGTTATCAATGTTATGCTGAAGAAGTGTGCAGTCATTGATATTTTCTACAGATACATACATTTTTATATCATCGGCATACAACAGAATATTAGTATTAACAGTAGATACAATATCGTTAATAAACAATAAAAACAACAATGGTCCAAGATTTGATCCCTGCGGAACACCTGAGAACGAATAATATTCAGACGACGTATAATGATTATGAACTACGTAGTTTGTTCTTGCGGCCAAATAACTAGCAAGCAGAGTTATTAAGACTGGAGATATATCATATTTGCTTAGTTTGTCTAACAGAATTTGATGATTCACGCGATCAAATGCCTTTTCAAAGTCTGTGTAAATAACATCAACTTGTGAGTGATGCACCATTGCTTCAGTTACATATTGTGTAAAATTACATAGATTGCTGGTCGTAGATCTTTTTTTCAGGAAACCATGCTGATTAATTGTTATCGAACATTTTACATTATTATAAATTCTATCGTATAAAATTGATTCAAATACTTTAGATACCGAGCAGAGAATAGCAATTGGTCTGTAATTGACAATTTCACTTTTATTTTTTGATTTAAAAACTGGAGTTATTTTAGTACGTTTCCACGTAGAGGGGAAAATACCCATTTTCAAACTTGTATTGAAGATTTTGCACAAAGGACGGACTAATAAATCCTTACACCCCTTTAGAATATACGACGGTATATTATCAGATCCCATGGCACATTTAGGTTTCAGCTTGTCAATGGCATTAGTGACTTCGTGTGCAGATATTTGATTAAAAACAACATTACTTGAACTATCCTCATTTAAACTACTTGCATCTGGTAGCATTTCATCAGGAGCAAAATTATTACTGAAATTTTCAGCGAAGGCCTCGACTATATCCTTCGGATTGCTGAGCTCTTTATTCTTGTAATGCATAATAGGGGGTATCCTAGAACTTTTTTTCTTAATATTTATATAGTCCCAAAACTGTTTTGGACAGTTTTTTATGTTTTCTTGAAGCTCTACAACATATTGTTTGTAAGCATGTTTTATGTCTCTTTTGATTTTAGCTCTCAAATATTTGTAATCATATTCACACTGTGTAAGACCATGTTTTCTGAGTAGTTTATAGTTTCTTTCTTTGGCTCTAATATCACATATGATTTCCTTTGTAAACCAGGGCGGATATTTTGTTTTAAATACACTTTTCGGTACACACATCTCAATAATTTCATAAATATTGCGGTAAAAAAACGCAATAGCTTCATCAACGTTTTCTATATGATCCAACTCATCCCAGTTCATATCAGAGAGCAACTGATAGATCATGTAAAAATTCGCTTTCTTGTAATTATAAGACGGGATTGAATTAGGTGTAGATGAAGTTTTAGTAGACTTGGTCACTATAGGAATCGTTATGGTTAAGGGTGGATGATAGGGATCTACATTAAGTAACGGATCATTATATTTTGTAACTTCGCAAGATAAATTTGACATTACTAAGTCAAGTATTCTACCACTCACGTTCTCTTCATAATTGAATTGATTGAGATTCGCAAAGTTTAGGAAATTAATTAACTCCAAAACTGTGCTATTATTGCTACCACCTGACCTGATATATTCAGAGTATGATGATATATTAAAATCACCTAATAAAATACACTTATTATTTTGTACTATATCTAACATTTCTAGAAGTTCAAACATGTCACAATATGTAGAATAGGTAACATCGGGTGGTGCATAAACAACAAATAAGTATATTTTTGTATTATGACTAATCACAATTTGAACACACAACAAGTCAATTCCATCAATATCGATGCCCGTATCAACGAGTGACGAGCGGTATGAAGAATTGACAGCAATTAACACGCCACCACCTCTGCTTTTGTTTGTTCGAGAAAAATTACGATCTTGTCTGTATATGACGAATTCACTATTAATTAATTCTGTATTTAGGACACTATTAGTCAACCAAGTTTCAGAAAACGAATAAACATCGAAATCATGAAGATAAACATTGTCATATAAACACTGCAATTTAGTATTTAATCCTCTTACATTTTGGTAATATATTTTAAACATTATGAATTATAATTAATTTTACGTTTTTGTATATCCAACTGTTTTAAGTACGAGGGACATTCTTTGTCAAATATACTATGATTTACATTAATTTTCAGATGAAATTTATCGCCAGCGTAAATGCAGTTAGCGCATTTCTTATTTACATTAACGCAGTTTATTAGTTTGTGTTCCCCATTGCAATTACCGCATGACATTTTATTTTTACACTCTTTAGCGTAATGTCCAAATAAGTTACAATTATAACATCTGTGAACATCAATCAATTCAAACACAGAACATCTTCGCCATCCAATATTTAAAACACCTTTGCTCATTATAGTTTTAAAGGAATCACTGTCAGATTCAATGATCAACTTCATCGCATTGTTGTTCCTATGTTTTTTCCGGGAAATTATTTTCAGAGACGCTTTTTCGTTAATAATTGCATTTTGTTCCATAATACTATTTACTAGATCTTCATCATTTTTGTGTAAATCATCTTGATCAATTCCTATTATTATTAATTTGGGATTTATTAGTTTTGGTTCACGAATTTCATACTTTTTACCCAATTCTTTTGTAAGTGTCTGTTTGCATTTTTCTTTTGATTCAAGATTGTCACATGCTATGATAATACCACCTTGTTTTACTTCTTTCAACATTGAGACACCGATAGCCATATCTGCAGGTCGTATTTTACTCTTAACTTCAGTTTTGGTTATATCACTCTCTTGATCAGTTTTAGGTTTAACCAATAATACATTTTTATTATTCTTCGCAATTTCCGCATAAGTTTGTTTATAACTACCCACATTTTTTACACTATTTTCACCCCATTTAGCCACAATTAAAGTTTTTAACTCACTCAGTTCATCCCTTAATAATTTATTTTCAGCCTTGATTTCTTTAACCGTCTTTAATATATCAATTACAAATTCTTTTATCCCATTGTCATCATTGGCCACAACACTTGCACTTAGCAATTCATCTGAATCATTTTCACTACTTGCATCACAATTATCACACTTCCAGGAACTGATTTCACCAGCTTGTTTGAGTTCTTGAAAAGTTTCAAGCGAGATTCGAACACAATTAATATGATAGGATCCATCACACGAGGCTGTACACGTAATGGCATTATCATGCCGGGTAATTTTCTTATTACATTTAACACAGAGTGTTATATTCATATTTACATTTTGTGATCCGAGGATACAACCAGAATTGTAATATTTACTAACTGAATTTCAATCAGGTAGAAGCTAGTCAAGTAATTAATCGATCGATAGGAGCTGCAAAGAAACACGTCCGTTTGCATTGACTGCTCGTATAATATAATGTATAATGCTCGTATAGTATAATATAATTATTAGATTAGAACCTAGATGTTATATTGCACAGTTTGGTTTGCATACTCCGTCTGTACTTTGTAGGTGGATTATTGTAATATAAAGCAGTGCGGCGCAGTGGTCGCCTTTCTCTCTGGTGTATTTTCCATGTGCCGGCCCGAGGCACAGGTTTCGCTGTTGACCGCGCATTGAGCTCTCGAGCGTGCTTGTATAATCAGAGCACACAAAACGCCGAAATCACCTTCGGGTTCGTTCCTATTATCTCACTTAACAATCACTGCGGACGTGAACCTTCAGAACGTTCAGCAATATAGTCTTAAACTTGTTTAATGATTATCATTTGTATAAATGGAAGTAAAAATGTTATATTTAAGATTGTTAATCGGTAGATGTTTATTTCATGTAGTTTTAAATGCTATAGACGGAATTAAATAATTGCAAGTTAATATTATCTCCTTAAATGTCAATGTTACACGTAAATTTAGTTTTTAATAGTCAGTGTATGTTTATTGCTGCACGGAGTGTATTATACAGCACATGGTTGCTGGTTGTTTAACTCGAGTACTGTATTATTACTACAGATACCGTATTGCACATACGTATACCTGTATAGTGTATGCTGAGACTGTATACTGGTGCTTGCAATAGAACTGGGGCAGTGGACCGGCTAGTGACAGGGTCACTAGCTGGAGACTGGTCTGGGCGTGGGCATCCAGTACCGCATTCCGTAATACACACACACATACGTAGATACACATGTATGGAAACTCATGGGATACACACATATATATATTTGTGGGATACATGTTATACCACGTGTTATGTGTACACATACATTCATACTAAAGATAGATACCTCCACACCTTCAACACTGTACAACCGGTGTAAAACATAACGCTAGATGTAATATTGTATCTCTTCATTGTGTGTCATACTCAGGCATTTAAATCTTTATCTGAATGTACCTGCGTGCAATGGATAATTTCACTTTCTGTAACAATAAAAAATGGAAGTCATTCGTTTATTGGTACTCTTGCGAACTAAAATATGATTTTTTACTGGTTATTTTATACAGCAAACATCATATCAGTAAAACATAGTAATTTTTTAAATCTATAATCGTTAACTACTCATTTTTAAAATATATACGTACATAGATGTACTAATACCAGTTTCCCATTGATATTTAAATACGTTGTCTATGCGGCCCGTTTTCATTTTTACGGTCCGCTGGGGCATTTTCCACAATGGAATGAGCTAAAAAAGTAGGGTAAACATTTTTTTACGGCCTCCGACTTAAAAACGAAGTTATATGCGGCTCTTTATACATAAAAGGTTGTGCATTACTGGTATAGAATATTCGTTCATCTATTTGTATACATACACATACGCACAGATTCTGAAATTTGGCATGAAATCGTCAACAATCAATTTGAATAGATTATTTTCTTGCAATAAATTGTTAAACATTTTACAATGACAATTATACATAATAATATAATGTATAATGCTGTCGGTGCAGTCTTTCTTCAATAGTTTTAAACCCTAACATTGGTATTATCCGGAGTGTTCAATTATGATCTTGAAATTTACAATACCAAATGATATTGGCGCATAAATTGTACCCCTGCAGACAGACCATTCTATTAACAATCGTGTGTTGTGCGTTGCAGAAAATCTGGCGCCGTCTGAACTGAAGAAACTACGCAACAAGCTGCGCAAAGCTCGTCGTAAGGCCGAAGTGGAGAGTGCGCAAGCTGCACAGGCTCAGGTTAAGCGTGAGCAACACAACAAGTCCCGCAACCAAGGCGATGTGGAGCCTGATGCGCCCCAGCTAGACGAACTCATCCCCGATAAACTAGCGAAGGTGGAAGATCCGCTGGAACAAGCTATCAAGTTCCTGAAACCACTGCAGACACTAGCAGCCAAACAGATTGAGACACATCTGATGGCATTCGAGATCTACTACAGAAAAGGTAATATACGAACCAGTAATACAACTAGAGAAGTCTAATATATGGGTCAGGAAGAAATTTATAAAGATGAAAGTCTATAGTTATTGAATGCGAAACTCTGTAAAGAATATGTATGATTTGTAATATTTACTTTTCAGAGAAAACTCTGCTGATGTTGCAATCTATCAAACGGGCGTACCGCTTGGATCGCGAGCACTGTAGGTTACACTCGTGTCTAGTCCGGTTCCACGAGTACATTGGACGCACCAGGGAATCCATGCCAGCGGCTGTGCGAGACGTAGTGGATAAGGAAGTGCGCCCTATGATTGACGGCAGGAGCCCACGCGATCTGAATGAGAGTTTCCTGAAGAAGAAGTCTAAGTATCTGGAAGCGATACTGGAATGCGCTAAGATGCAGTACCATCTGGACAAGAGTGCGCAGGCGTCAGCACTAAGTTTAGTGACAGGCATCAGTGACGAGCTGACTGATGTCACTATACAGGTACATACCCAGCTATGTAGATAATATTTACGTTTGTCATTCTATAAAATGTGCTATTTTCCTTTTGGTATTGAATGTATTTTGTGTGTTTGTGTTTTCTAAGTTTACGTGTGTTTGTATAGATTGTCAACTATTCTTTATGATATTGCAGAATTGTACACACGTGCTCCAGTCACTGCGTGCAGGTGATTTCGGTCCGTGTGAGGATGTCATCGAGGAATATGTGAAGAAGTGTTACGGCCGATTCCAGTATGCATCTGCGTTCAAGCCTCCGTCGACAGCGGCGCCGTCGCCAGTCTCTGGAGGAGGGGGTGCCGGTTCACCCTGTGAAAACAATCACATCGGCAATGAGCTGAAGGACAACTGCCACAGCAGCAACTGATGGTGCGCGTGGCCTCTGCCGCCGCCATTGGCCCGCGGGGTCAATGGTTGACCTCGCCATCGCCAGCCGCCGGTTGCTGATTGCCGTCTCGAATGTTAATGCAATAACCAACATACTACCAACATCAACAGCAGCAGCAGCATTCTTAGTAGGAGTACAAATGGCCAGCTAACGCTCGGGTCGATCGACGTTCGTTTTGTATTCGGTTCGGATTCCTAAATTATCTATCATCATTCGTGAATTGCCGACAACAATCGCACGTTCGATTATGGATCGTATGTATTCGTTTGGGGTTTGCATTTGTTGTTGATTACTCGTATACAGTCCGTGTGGTCGTCGTCTGAATATTCGTATGTGTTCGAAGACATTCGTACGCCCTTGGTAAAAATCGTGTCTGGTTGACTGCTGTCAGCAAACGTTCGTGCAAGATCAGCTCTAATCGTAAATGGTCGGCAATATTCGCATATTTATAACAAATATTGGTTATTAATTATTAAGAATAATAACTGACTGTTTGACCTCGTGTTGGTGTGGAGCAACCAGTGAAGTAATTGACATTATATATATATGAATGAATATGCATATATATTTAAATATATATAAAGAATACGTTTGTTTGTTTCTTTGTGCAGTAAAAGTTTTTTACTATGTCTAAGTGTGAAACCCGTGTTGTTGGAGAGACATCAGTATAGAAGAGAAAGTCAAAATGGCGGCACCATCCTTTCACCCTGTGCATTTCTTTATCATCTGTATAAAATATTAAATACAAATATAAATAACATGTAGTGTTTAACAAGAGTGCGTCATACAACACTAGTTCAATCATTGTATTTCACACACACTTGCACGCAATGCGCCATGTCAACAAATCATTCATTTGGTTAACTGATAAACGAATCAAGTTATAGTCATTACGAGCTGGTAATTATACGAGCAAGTATCTCATGAGTGCGAATTATCGAAATTCTAGTGGGTTTTCGGATTAGAACAATATGAAACTATTGAGAATTTAAATTTCTTACTATGGTAATCTTAATTTTGTTTGTTATTCATAGCTAATTGTAATGCGACAATGGTAATTTGTAATTTAAACTACAATTGATAATTCATGGTAGTTTTCATTGAAATCAGTAGCCCGCATTCGTGGGGTGCTTCGTTCGTTTAGGGAATTGCTCTCAAGTGACGCTCTTATAATAAGAGTTCGTTCTCTTTACTATTATGAAAAACATGAATAAAATAATATATATATATATATATATATATATATATATATATATATATATATATATATATATATATATATTCACTGAATAAGATAACGTATATTTCCAGAACGTACTTTTCACGTTTCTGTCTCTCTCTATCTCTCTTGGCTATAATTGCTATCATCATGAGACAATGACGTCCCGTACCGTTATGCGCGCATGCGTACATGTATTTGTTGCACTGGCGCGCATTCAAACATCGTTTCTACTATATTTCAAACTTCTAATTAATTAATTAATTACAAACAATTTTAGACAAAATGTATTTAGAATGCTGCTTATCTATATTTGAGTACTGAACGAAAGACTATTTCATTATCTAATTATCATTGGTGATTAATAAGTAATATATTTGTATCATTAATACAGTACAGCTCATTCTCATTTGAGACACAAACAATGAAAAACAAAATCATCGTAAATAAACGAATAGTTACCTTATAAATTATTATACTACATTAAAAGCCGAAAACATACTGCGCTATTTTCGCACACAAAACATTAACTACTTGGACATTTAAAATTCCCTTCTTTACGTCAGTCAGAACTGAATAAAAAATGTATGGTGTTTCTGTGTTTGTTGCGTGCATATAGGTATATGTTTTCTGCATGTAATTTAATCATGAAATTCTTTCTTTTTGACACAATTGATTGTGAATTGTTTTATGAAAACACGATACAAACAGCCTTTTGTCTGTACATATTTTATTTTCCATGTAAGTACGTATATATTTTTGTTTATAGATGCCCCCTTGTCTCCTGTTTCCCCCTCATTATTAATATATATACATTGCATCAAGAAAGTCCAAAGTTTGTTTAATTTTGTGAAAAAATTGTGTATAGAGAACAACAATTTGAATGAAAATAAACAAATCATGGCATTGGCTTTTATATTTTTATTCTATTATCCATACTACATGATTTAGTTGCAGTTCAAGTTGACAGAAGAATAACCATATACAAAATATGCAATACAAGTAAATTAAGTTAAACAATGTTCCTATGTCAATTATTAACGAAAATATGTGTAGCTAATTGCATTAGAGTTATAGCCGTGCTAACATCATTTTAACTTGACCAGTAAGTATAAATGTTTGTAGTGATAATTTTATGAACTGTGTGTGTGTCGTTTTATGAGGAGGAGATTTGGCGTATAGCTATTCCGGATGTTAGACATATACGTGCAGCTCCAGCAACATCCCATCTGTCGGGTTTGTCATTGTCCCGATAAATGACTTCTGTAATTCCCGATTGTGCAATCAGTTTTGCACATTCGTTACAAGGGTGTCTCGTTACATATATTTTGCTGTCTTTCAAATCAGCGGAAAACTTGTTCATAATTGCATTCAATTCGGCATGACAAACTGAAAATAATTAATACATTTCTAGGCAAACAGTAACTCATTCGTGTTGTGCAACGGCAATTTTACACTTTAAGTAAATATTACATTAATGTTTTATGTTATTAATAAATTTGTGTGAAGTAACTAAAACTGTTTTACTTACCATATGTATGCTTAGATTTGTAACGGTCTTCATTTTTATCTGCTGGATACGCTGAATCTTTGTATAACGGCATTGCATTGTAACCGGCTCCTACAATCTTATTGTCTTTATTAACAATACAAGCACCAACTTTAGTATTACGATCATTGCTTTTTCTTGCAATATCCGCGGCAATCTTCATATAATAATCATCGTCAGACATATCTCTGTAAAGTAGTACATATATACATATCAACCTGTTAAAACTTTCAATGTAGTTTTGAAATTCAGCGTTAATTTACTATTCATCTCATCGCAAGAACCAATACAAATATTACAGTTATACTGGAATATCGAAATACGAATTGGAGATAAGTGCGAATAAATGTACAATACTGAATATTCTTTCATTGTTATGTTGTAATTCAATAAGATAACTTTGCCTATACAATTAGTAAAGATTTAAGTACTTACCTGATTTGTTGTTGATCGTTACAGTGAAATCAAATGTTGAAGGTGGTTTGGAATTTTCTATATTTATAGGTAGAGAATTACATTTTTTAAATTAATATCATTTAATTTGTATACTCTGAACAATTGTGCAATTTTAATATTATTATTATCTATGGATATTTCACAATTATCTTGATAAATAATATCATATCATAGTCATTCAATATATGAAAATCATGCAATATAAAATGTATTAGAAATTTTAATTATGTATACAATTTTATATTTGATTTATTTATTATTCTGATCACAAACATTATATACATATCAATTCAGCTTCTGAATACCTCACAATCTAAACTAATGCTCAAAAACCAGTTTCATGTAAGGGTTTATAGAATAGTACATAATTTTTGTAAACTATTTTGAGTGTATCGCTAACCCAATATAGAGGTAAATTTGAATTATACCTAATATAAATGTATATTAGATTAGGTTTTATAGCAGTCTTCTGATTGTATGATTAGATAATTGTTATAATATCTGGATTTATTAACATAAAAGTAACATTGATAATAGATTCCCAGAATTCAGTTTTGCAATATTGAAAACGTAACAAAAATATTTAAAAATTTGCGGCGTGATTTCTAATTAATAAAAAAATTATGCAATAAATTTTAGATTATATTATATCCTAGATTAAATGATAAGCTAAATTGATTAATATTAGATAAATTCAGCATGGAAAATTTTCACAATAGAAATGAAAGTAAAAATTATGAAAAAAAAAACATTTATTCAAAAATGTACATATTTCGTCAGATCATTTTTTTTAATACATATGATAGATATTAGAATCGACAATATCGAAGTAGATTTACTACGTTACGAACTTACAATAAAATATTAATACTGCAAGATTCATTGAATATACTTCAGTTTATTGTCGTCACTTAGTTAATATTTAATTTGACACTTGTCATATCTTCGAGGCCGTTTGTAAATTCTTCTGATACACATTTTTGCGGAGATGGTGGTGATTGTGACATTAGATTCCAATTGATTTCACTAAAATCGATCACCAGTTTTTGGTTATTCGGCACATATTGCCAATATTTGATGCCGACCGCATCAAACATTTTTTTCGAAGCAATCGTTTCGATTTTATGACTGTGTTTATCGGATAAATATATCACTTCTTTTATTCCTGATTGTATAATTAATTTGGCACATTCGTTACATGGAAACAAGGCAACATATATTGTGCAATCTTTGACGTCTGCAGAGTTTTTGTTCAATATTGCATTCATCTCGGCATGGCATACTGGAAAATATGAACAGAATTGTCAACTATATTCAAGTCGAAGCACTTTTAATATAGATAAGATATTGTTTCTGATTTGAAATAGTTTCGTAACTTTTATGGTTAAAACAATTCTATATTAGGCACACATTATTTGTGTATTTAACTAACCATATAAATATTTCGAATCCAAGCGATCTGTTGTTTCTTTTTTCCACGGGAATTCATTATCGCTGCATCCTGTTGGCATTCCATTGTAACCAATACCTACTATTTTGTTTTCTCTATTCACAATACACGCACCCACTTGTGAACTTGGATCTTTGCTTCGTTTTGCTGCCAAGAATGCAGTTGCCATGAAGTATTCATGCCATTCTATATAATCATTCCGTTTTTCGTTAATGTTTCTGTTAAATATAATAAAATCGCATTAATTCAATACACTGATAATAGATATATTGTATACAATTAATAATGTCTCATGTAATAAGTAATATCCCCAGTTACTTCAATGATAGTTGAATTGAGGTTATAAAATAAAACATTTTCAAACCTCTCCATTTCACAGCAACAGTGTAAAACAAAAAAAATGTGCCTATTGTATACGAGTAGATGTATGGTTTTGCACTAAAAGTCTTGTGTTTTGATATAAAATAAAAATAACCAAAGTAAACAAACAACTGTCAACTACACTAGCCACTGTCAATCATGGTTGCACATTTGACAGACCAACGAGAAGATGGTGCTGGAAGAAGTGAAAGAAGAGGTCCAGGTTTGTGTTTTCCCAAAATGGCGGATTGTAGTTTGTGCTATTATCATGTGATGGTTAAAAATCCGTGTCCATGTAACACTACGTGCTAAATTACTGTGTTTTTTTGTATAAACTTGTAATGAATAAGACACTAACGATGGCGGATTTGAAAAATCCACCGTTCAGTGACATAAAACGTCCTGAAGAGGTTGTGAGAATGTCTATGAATGACAATCTCAAATTCGCCGTTCTAATAGGACTTATTGAAGTTGGACAGGTGTCCAATCGGGAAGTAGTCAACACAATATTGCATTTGGTAAGTTGTTCTATGTCATTCAAACTTAAATTATCCCCTGAACAGGTGCAGCGTTTGACAAATGTGTACTATCATTCTACTGATGTACTTGCTTTACTTCATAAGATACATAATTTTCAGTGTATATGTATGTATTATTTTATTAACACCGGTGAATCGTGTTTTGTTTATATTAACTTTAATGTCTCAACAATGGTTATATTGTTGTTTCGGACTTGTTGGTTGTTATAGTAACAGCAGAAGTCAGGTGATCTGTGTAAACAATTTGTATAATCACCGGTTTACAGTAATTGTTGATTACGTATTGCTTTTCGTTTTTACCTACTCACAGAGCACTAATTTAGCTGATATGTAGATAAACGCGCCTTGCTTCGAATGTGGGCGTGACTATAGTATTGCAACGTGTATCTATAATTTATACGAACGTGTATTTAAGAATTGCTACGTGGTTATGTTTATCTAAGAAGGCTTGTATAGGTGCATTGTTATCAAATATGAAGTTGGCATATCACATAGTGTTATCATATGTTTCGTTATCACTAGGTAGAATTGTAAAGTTTCTGAACTAAACTGATTGATTTATGTACTGATCCGCACGAATGAATCCTTTAACTTTTTGACCAGTTTATTGTTATAGTAAGGTGCAACTTACCTGGCATAGGGACACTCAGTGTAAAGAAAAAAATGTACCCACAGTTTTCATTGAACGAACATACAAATAATGGCTTTTAGGTTAAAACATTTTATGAAAATTGTACCTTAACAAACCATTAAAATATTATCAGAAAAAATGTTTAAAATATATAACCTAATTAATTATCTCTTACCGTTAGCTAGTTAGTATGAGTGATAAAAGTCAAGATAGAGTTTTGTGATAAAATATTGTATGTTGACGCGCATCCCTTTCTTTCTCATCAAAAATAATATATCACGGCTTCAGAAATAAAGTACCTAAATATTTAACTTTGTGAATTGTCTACATTGCGGTTTAGATAAGTGCAGTTAAGACCAAAATGATACCTATTTTAAATTCACAGTAAAATGTTGTATTATCATTACAGAAATGCGGCCGAATTCCATTTTAAATATTTTCCTCGTTTTTGTTTTTTGTAGACAAATTAAAAAGATTTCTACTTCACCATCAACATGTGTACACACTTGATCCATATTTTTCATTATGCCGATATCTGTAATGTTCTAGAAATATACGGTACAAGTGCACGAAAAATTATCTAGAAATTCTCTTGAGGTGTTTAATATCAGTTGGGAATATTTTCACCAATTATTATGAACATGCTATCAAAACAATTTCACTGGTATTAAGCCAGTAGTATATACTAAAAGATTTTATTGGAATGAGGGCTTCAAAATGAATTCAAGACAAACTAGTTGGAATTGGAACTGTCACAGGTCATTCGTTTGTTGATATTATCCCTGCTACTTTCTTTGCCTTCAGAACATGTACTGATTTTAAATAAAAAAACATTAAAAAAATGTATGAATTGTTTTTTTGAAATTTGGATTATTTTAAGCAACAATAAAATTTAAAAATACAATTTAAGATAAATACAACTTAGAAACTTAAACCACAAAAATCATGTGAATTTTAACTGTAAGTACTTAATATTAAGTTTATATTATACAAACTGTAGTTATTCCTTCACGTTGTTAGTTCTGATGATGCTTCAAATCAAGAAGCAAAACGTTAATTTTAAGTTCTAAACGCATTTTGAATTGTTTAAAATCTTGCATTCAATTTAATTGATCATTTTAATAACGTTTGAAATTTTATTAAATATTTGTGTTCATTTATTTTATTTGTTTTAAATATACCATTTCAGAAGAGTGTAAAATAATTTTTCGACATTTCACGTTTCTTGTCGAAAGTTTTGAATTCGATTAATCAGAGTACCAGTTTGAAAATTTAACTTTACAATTAAATTTTACTTAATTTGGTAAACGTTGCAAGTGATACATCTTGCCGGACTATTAGTAGTACGCCGGGCAGGCCTGTCAGTACCGGCACAAGCTACAATCTGAATCCAATGTGCTGCGGGTTAATTTTGTTAAACAAACAGATAAGGCTGTAATCACGTTACCGTCTTTTTACTTTTGACTGCAAATGATTGCGCTAGTATCCAAAGGCCAACTGGCTTTATTTTGCAAATCAAAGTCTTTACATATATGAAAATAATTAAAATTCTAACGTTAGGGTGATGAGGTAGCGTAGGTGTTGCTATGAGGTATCGAACATAGTTCTGTAGATGTTAATGAGAATGTCTCTAGTCCGGCGCTGTATTCCACTGTACGCCTTGATCTCGGCTGCTGGATTGATGTGCGTGTACTGCGTTTCATATGCTAAGCGGTGAAATTTTATTAAGATGAATTCCAGCGTTACGGAGATAAATGCATGGGCAGTAAGGGTGCTGTATTATCACAAAGATGAATGGTTGGCAAGGATTCAACTATGAATGAGAACCTTCACGCTATAAGGGGAAGTACCTTAGGTAAAGTGCGTGCAAACATACCGTGTGAGAATATATTCGAAATACAGTTTTATTAAAACAGTTTTTCATTCGTTTTAAAAATGTAACTGTTATTCAATAAGTTTTTAATCAATGAATGTATGAAATATGTAATTAATTACAATTGTCAGTTGCGTGTAACCGCTCATTAATTAGTTATAATAGGTTCATTTATAAAATTGAAAAAGGCGCATTATGTCATTAAATGCTATTTATAATATAATGGTTATTATTGAATAATTGTGAAGTCATCTATAAATATACACTGCACTTGTGTGTATGTTATCTTTCCTGTGGATGTTGATTCGGTAAACATGTATGTATTTGTCACCTGACAGGTACACATTGTCAGTTCCTGCTGATGATGATCCTACTGTATATGTATGTATAGCTGTGTACGGATGGTGTGACGCCTCTCTGATGTATACTGATACCCTGTCTGCTACAAAGCCTCCCCCCAAACACACAGCCCTGTCCTCCAAGGCTCCGATTCCTGCCACTACCACCAGCGAAATTTCAGTCCGCCCTTCCGCAAACCAGCTCCCTGTACACCACAAATTTACTAGCTACCTCGCTAGAATAGATATCGCATTTAACACAAGACATTTGCCCTGGCACTGACATTCTTTATCAATTAAATGCAACTCTGCGTTTATTCGTATTCAACGTTAACGTGAAACCCTTAATCAAAGTTTTATCAAAGCATTACTTGTGCGATTACAATAATAACATTCACGCAAAGACAAAGAATTACCATGCTAGTTTATATAATCATTGTTCAAACTTGTTATTAATGAACAGTGAGTATATATTCGATTCTATTTTCTGTAACTACGAAAGAATATTTTCACACTCTAAAATATTATATTATTTTACTATAATAATGTAATGCTACAGAATCTTTGGAGTTCTTAAACAAACAAACAAACACAATCTGAAGGAAAGTTGCACGGCACAAATAAATGAAAGTGTTTTGTTAAGTAGAAAAAAAAATAACTGGCCGGAGATACAGTTTTAGGTAAATTTATATAAAGAGAGTAAAACTACCTAACTGCACATAAAATGAAATAACAGCCAGGTATCCAGAAGTTGGAATGGAATGTGTTTAATTACGAATTACTTGCACTTTCCCGTAGCGTAATAGACTTTCTTCTTAATTGCATAAACAAGTATATTTCTAGTTTGAAAATGTGATATATCAATACAGAGATCTCGATTAGCAATTAACTTCTATATAATAAAGTTATTTGACAGCTCGCACAAGGACGCCATATAGGGTTTATAGAATTGATTATTTTGTTCTTTATTTTCGATGTTTTATTATTTGTTTGCTGATGAGGCAGTGTTGCTAAGCAACGTAACGAATGAATTTTTAGAACAGAGTACGAGGGTTCTAGTGAGGGAATGAATATAACGCGGTTTCGTACACCTGTGTGTTGATGCAGATAACCAGGAATATTGGATCTGTGTAGAAATTCGGTGATGTAGTAAATATGGTGTCCCTCAGGATAACATCTAGCACGTTCTAGTGCCTCCTGCATCACGTTACGGCACTAGCAGGAATCCCTGGCCCCTCGGGCGGGTTTTTGTTATGTCCGTATAATGCAATTATCTCGACGAAAATAATGCCTCAAGCTGAATTGAATTGCTTAACGAACCGAGTCGGGATCACTTCAGAATGGGACACGGTGTGATATAAAGAGAGATAATTAGTATATTATACTACCTGTATAATATGAGAAACCGCGGTACAAATACGGGAGCGCATCAACCATGTGCATCCACATATTTATTATTAGTTTATAAAATCATATTTCCAGCTTTGCTATCAATTATTAACGATGCGAGAAATTGAAATTACATTACATCGAACAATAATCGATATTTCATACCAAATATAATATTATATTTATTGTTGAAATACAACACAGAATATTGAATAGTTTGATTTAATTGAAATGTGTAAATATACAGTGTTTTATTCCATTTTGAAGAATTGTTCTGCAAAGTTAAATAAGAATGAAATAAGTGTGTACACAGTTTTATCGCTGGCACTGACTTTATACACGTTAATACAAGAATTACTGATAAGAACAAGTTGATAACGGGATTATTAAAAAAATATTGTGATATTATCAGACACTGTGCTGACACCTGTCGTATTTGAAGCACAAGAGAATTTTATCATAAAACAACATGTTTCATAGCGGCAAGAAATACACGAAACAGTTAAAAACAGAAATGGATAATGTGACAATTACATATATTATATTTTATAACTTATTACTATTATAACATATATTATGTTTTATAACATATTATTGGTGCAGCTGTACAATTTTTCCTGATTTCAGAAATATAGATATTAAATATGTTTTTTTGCGGTTCGTTCGTACAAGCTGCTCGTAATTATTACTAGGAGAAAAGTTATTCAAATCGCATTTGTTCCCATATCTGCATGGGATATTATGTATGAGATTAGTTCGACCACACAAGCTGCACAGAAATGTGTTGGATAGTTGCGGGTTATACTAGAGTTTCCTTTACTCCAGTAGTGTTAATGCGGACGGTTTGTAAAGTATTATGCTATGCGGTTATATGTATGCATCTCGAGTATGTGTGTACATATGTACGTTTGTATAGGGATGTATGTATGTTATGTAATTAGATCTACTCGTGCACTGGTTATACATATTTAAATTTGCGCTATGGTTGCTGGAATTGTATTACGTCCTGACGGTGTTAAATTGTACTACTAACTGGTAACTGTAACGGATAGCTTATCAAAACTTACCTACGGGGAGGTACCTGTTGGTACTTTAATATGCATAACTACACTGGGTTATAATTGTTTCATACATATATTATGTGCATACTTGGGTTGTCCTGAAGGGTCCGTGTATATGTCAATTTATGTCAAATGTAGCATCATAATTTCAAGTTTCACTTGTTGTATTGCAACTGATATATATCAAGTCAACAAGCGCACAATATCCTTTACGTCTGCACTATATCATAACGCTGTCAATGTGTACGTATGTGTGTACAAGCGTCACTTCGTCCAGCAACTACCGCCATATCTCTTCAGAAATAAATCGAAAAAAACCATTCCGATTTTTAAACTGTCACACAGCGCACGTCTAAAAATGCTGTTTCTGTCGGAGCGGAAGAGATACACAGGCTGGCAAACAAAAACCGAATGAAATGTGCACAAAAACGCATAAAAAGGAAACGGGTACATCTATTTCCGGGCGTTGGGATGCCGTCGCCGTCAGAGTCAGTGGTCTGGCCGTACAACTACTAGATTCAGTTAATTTTCGTATATTGCATGAAAAAAATTTTGCGAAGTTTTTAACTGATGTTTCCATGAAAACAACAATTTTCTGTGGGATTCGGAAACTCTGCATTAATTTACGATGTGCTCTGTATACCAAATCGTATTTTCGAAAATAAATTATGTTTTATAATGGAAATCTTGTATTTTTTTTATGAATATGCAAATACCTTTTATGCACTCGATGTCACAAAAATTCTCAGTGTGCCAACAAACAGTTCGAAAGTGTGCCTGAAACTTTACTATTGCCAACCTGACGGATGTGAAAATCCCTTAAAAACGGGAAAGGCAATGGAACATATACTGTTCACATATTCTATTCAAGAATTCACACCAGCTTATTACGAATGAATTCTTTTGGTATCACGTTTCAAAACCACGACACACTCAAATACGTACATGCGTACATACGAAATTGGTGAATAGCGAACACGTTGTGTGTTTTCATGCCGCTGAACTGATGCTGTGAAGGTTGAAAAAGTGTTTTGAAGGGTGCGCTTGGCGCGTTAACTGTATATAGGGGTTGCGCACACACATACGCGTATAAATATCGAGCATGTTTTTACTTATATCCCGATCGTATCGCGTAGTAAAAGGGTATGAATATGGGGTTAAAACTGTGCGAGATTTTTTTTTTATTTTTAGGGATCAATAAACACATTGCTAAATTCATAACAGGCGTAGATTAAAATTCAACCCTTTCATGAATTTAAAATATTATAATATTGTAACACAATACTGGTAAATGAAGTGTTCATAAGAATTTGTTGACGGTTAATTATATCTTTGGAAAACTGTTAGAAAATCAACTAATTATCTGTATTATGTAATTATTAATTGTATTACTGACAATAATAATAATTACGGAAAGTATATCCTTACGGAAACGCAATGTTGAGGCTTATAATTTCTTGGTGTTCAGAAATTCATTCAAAGTAGATTAAATGTAAAACTGTATTTGACGTTTCGATCATGGGTTTTGATCATCAGAACCAGTCAATGAGAACAATATAAGGACCAATATAATTAAGAAGTCAACAATGTAATATTAAACACAGCCATAATAATTGGTTTCTGTGGTGAATTTGAAGTTAAAAGATTACATGAATTTAAATTAACAAAAAAATATTTGTGTGCAACACATGGAAAAAACACGAGGTATGGGTCCTGATGATGATCAAAACCCATGATCAAAACGTCAAATAAAGTTTTACATTTAATCTACTTTGAATGAATTTTAAGCATCAAGATTCCGTTGCCGTAAGGATATATTTTTCATCTTTATCAGATTTACCAGGCTAATCAAAATCAACAGAATTAATAATAATTGTTCATATTTCCTGTTATACCATGTAGGTGTATTATTCCGGCTAGTGTATACATTATCTGATGGTTGAATTTTCACGCTTGCATGTATGTGTGTTATGCAATTAACAGAACATTGTGATGGGAACATGTAAACGCGAATAACACAATAACGTTGTTCATGTATGCCAGACAAAATAGGTCTACCTTTAAATGAATGTGTGTACAGTACATACATATGTGTCCGAAGAGTTTGTATACCTATATTTATACGAACATATTTGATTAGGTTTAGCCAATGTAAATAAAATATTTAGTCCGTTAGTGATCGGTACACACAGGGCTTCCGGGAGGTGAGAAGGGAACCGGGTCAGTTTGACCATCCCGACCCCCTATCTCTATAAAAGGGTCTGGGTACACAACTGAATGTTCACTTAATATAATATAATATTGTTTTTGGGAAAATATCTTTCCGTTTTGTTGAAGCAACCCTGAATTTGTCGCATTTATGTATGTGTCACTGTTGTATTTAGTTACGTCCAGGTCATCTTTACATAATCCTCTATATTGACGTGTCCATACTTGTGTTTGTAAATTTACGTGTGACATTCCCCAGAGAATTACAGTAGACGAGTATAATGCTTCCAGGTGCGGCCTGACCAACAAACAATCGATTCCGACCCTATAAGCGGATAATAACATGATCTGTCCATCCCACTCCTGTACATATGTTTGTATATAACAACAAACATAAAGCTAGTTGTATTTTGATACGCCACCAGTAAGTTAATTTTTTCTCTCAGTTGGGCTTTTCAAATTTTTGTTCCATCCTTAATGTGTTTTGTGAGCGTCAGAAGTATCTAACATTATTATGAAACAAAGGCATACACCCGTGTTCATGTAGAATTTTTGGTTGAGGTAAATTATGAAACACCAGCCGCAGAGCTTTTATATAAACAAGAATGGCTACACTTATTTATGAAAGGATACGGTTAATGTGGTTTTTATTACTACTAGATCTCGGCCTTTGTTATATCAGGGTAAATTTGTATCAGTATTGTGTTTTACTGATCGGTTAACAACTAGAAATAGATATTGCCTTTTGGCCATTTCGAGTGGCAGAATCGTCTTATGAATATATTCGTTAGCCATGTAAATGATTGAATATTCTTGCGCATTTGTCATCGATATTTCACTGTGTATGCAGTGAATAGAATTCAATAAACAATTGTGTACAATTACGGTGACGTACACAACGCTAAAAGGGATTTCACTGATTACAAGATACAATCACCGCGTGTACTGTATCTCTCAACTGTTGTTACATATTCCTCTACCATCTATCGGCATCTTCATTGCAAATGTGTTACACCCGTTGTAAGATTCGGATTTCTCAGTGTTCCCCTTCTTGTGCTCGGATATTGTGCTCTTCCCCTCTTTTGTCGCTACCCTTTGTTCCTCTTTGTTTCATCCATTTCTCTTGTTCCTTCTTATTTTTATCATCCATTTTTCGCTTTTCTATTCTGTAATCCAGCTGTTGTTCCTTTTGCATTTTGTCTGCCATTTTTCATGGTTTGTTTTCGTTCATCCTCTTGGCGCACTGACACACTACATGTTCCTTGTTCTAATATGAAATAGTGTTTTGTAACATTTTCTTATATCGTACAAATCTATCTTTTATCCATTTTCCTAAAGTTTATATTCCTATTTTCTATTTACTCATTCTAATTTCATGTTAATAATTTATTCCATCGGCTATTTTTTCCCCACATGTTATCGTTCTCCTCTCTCTTGAATTTGCCCACCTACCCTATTTCTCTTGTTTGCTTTTATATTCTCACTCTCCGGGTCCATTGTGAAATGCATTAGACGGTTCTCGTCAGTTCTCGTAAACACACATCCTTTCATGCACACACAGATTGAGATGCGTTACTCGGGAACGTTTTGTCCGAGACGATCAGTGTTCCTGTTGTTACTTGGTGTGTTCTGAATAGAACCAGACGATTCGGTTTCTCTATATGACAGGGGTGTCGTGTCTCTCGCAATCTGTCACATGTGTACAGTTCTATTCTTCTTCTTTTTCTATAGTTTCCTACCATCTATCCATCCAAGAATTTCCCTAAGTTGTAACTTGTTTCTATTGTCTGGTGAAATTGCAATATGTTGAATGAATTCTATAGAAAGTAGGGTTGTATACATGTGAATCAAATCAACTTTGTTAGAATTGAATAATAACATAAATAACAAATAGTTTGTACCCTTTGTGTAAAATCTTGAAATGTTGCACATTATTTTGTGTTTTTTGCTCTTTTTTCTTTTACCTGATATTGAATCGATACTTTCTTCTTCACAAATCTTATTTTTGTAACAACTCAGTGCCAGCTTGAATTTCGGAAATTGTGTTTAAACGTACCGGCGTGTGAAGCCTTGGTATTAGTAGAACTAAGACATCGTCAGAAATTCGCGTCGATCCAGCTAAGCTAGAACGCTTGGTCCGTCGTCCCAAAATATCTTAGGTTTCCGAAGCTCCTCCTCAATCTTTGTTATACATAATTCTATGTATTCTATGGTGCAAAATGGAGTCAGTGAAAATGTTCTTAACAATAGCATTAAGACACAGCAGCGATATTTCATTCTTTTGTATATTTGATTAATAAAAGATGAGTTTAAAATGAATATTCAAAACGTCTATTCAAAAAACTTTTATGAATAATGCAAAGATTACATACAGTTCATTTTAAATACTATTTTTACAACAAATTATGATGGAAAATGTCGCTTGTACAGTTTGGCTTAACTGTTTTTCATGGTACATCTGCCATAAAACTTTTCTTATCTATGATAACTGAATCTCCGTTTGACATGACGGCCGCTCACAAGTTAAATCGCATTTGGACGTCGTTTGACAGTGTACAGTCTACAAAAAATAAGTCAAGGGTCAATACTATCCAGCAGAATGTCAGTCGTGATCGTCCGTGCGTTAAACACGCGTGCTAGGAGTCACAAGCGAGCTGTCAAGACTAACTGATCGCAAGGACATCCGTTAAACCGCACAGTTTCAGTTTTGCGACGAGAGTATTTTCAGTACACATCGAATTTGTACTACTATATCTACTTTACGTACATTCAATTGAAAGCCTAATACACGTAGGATATTGGATTACATGTCTATGTGATCAAATAACAATATTAACTATATGATTAATGTAGGGTATTGTATTTTCACTATTGAGAACTAATGAGATGAAGTGTTGTAGTGAAGTTCGGCGTTAATATACGTTGAACGTTAATGTAATATATTCATGTATGCTAAGTAGAATTCAAGGAGCTTGCAGTGGGTTACAAATATTTAGACTAAATGGAAAGAAAAATTCCAATACTTTTAATGTTATATTGTTGTTCAGTGGGATAATTCGGCTTTCATATAATAGATTATAAATCAGATCTAATCCATGTTGAAGTAATTTGGTATTAGTTTGAAGTGTCCATTATCCATAATCTGACTACGATATTGAATATACTTTTGTAGACAATAATGGTGCGACAATGACATTTTGTCCGCACGGTTAAAGCTGTTTAGCTTTCGTGTCCTACGAATAGCTGGTATGGTACAATGAATTATTAGATTCGACACTCTGCAACAGAGACGAATCCTTTGTGGTGATGAGGAGGAAGGTCATTTTCTCTAGTTCTGTTGTTCGGTTCGCATGGGTAAATCTTTCCAAAGCTCGTCCTGCCGACATATACTCAGACCTCACGCGTGACTCTATTCTTTCTGCTGTCGTACCGCAACGGCCAATGTAGAGTTGGCAATCTCCTACTCGCATCATAAAGGAAGGAGTCTCGCTACACTTCATGGTCCAACATTCGAACACTTGAATATTGATTCCAGTCCCTTCGTTTGTGCCTGTCTCTCTGTATGTATGTGTGAGCAACGTCTTTCAGCTAAAAGCGACGCCGTTTGAATTGTAGAATTGCCAACGAACCAATTTGCCAAATCGCACACCAAGTGTGAAATGCATGGATGTGAATTATGACTTGCACAGGGGAGACGGCGATATTTTCTACCTTTTTAAAAATCAATTGGTATCTTTATTGCCTCTAGCTCTCTGCTTTATATTTGCTAGGGTAAAAGCTGGCATATAGTCATGATATCTAGTAAAATCATATCTCCTATATTACAAATTCCAATTTATGTTGTAGTGGGATAAATTAACCTCAAACACAATTGACAGTTCTAGTATAATAGTGGCTTCGTGTGGATTAAAAATGGACAGGGTAAACCGAGCTTGACAAGAGATCATTAATTATCCACTGGATATTAAAAATTGTAACCGATGCTCTATCAGCTTACAGTCGAGAGAGAAAGTTGTTATGAACTCATGTTTCATTTATGTATTATTAGAGCGAAATAGAGAATATTGAATCTGGTGTTAGCGAAATCATGATATGAATAAAAACCACTCCATTGGATGATCATGTAAATATAAAAATATATCTGTAAGAATATGAACTGGGCAATTTTGATTTCATATTGATGTGAATATGATGAAAATTGTATAAACATGTAAATCATAATATGCATATGTGGAATCTAATCGACGATATCGGTATCCGATTTGAAAGATGGATGAAGATACTACTGTGAAACATGAATACTGAATGTTTTGCTCAATGTACAATAAACCAACTGCCAACTTGAGAAATTCTGTTGTAGTTCTCGCAAGCACAGGTCTTGGGTCATATTCGACAAGACGAAGTCTGTCTGGCGCCACTGTTTGATATATGAAACCTTGCATCGGCTTATCAAATTGAAAAGTTTATATTGGAGGGAATCGTGATTAAATTCAACTTTCGTGAATTGTCCAGTTGTATAATAATTCAAAGGTAGAAGCATCATTCAGATATGCGAGTTAATATATTTTATAATACTGTATTTTCTTTGGTTTTTTTTTTCTAAGTGAATTATATAATAAAAAACTACTATTTTTATAGCTGTTCTGTGCCATTAACTGGCCAAAGTATTGTAGTATTCACTTTAGCAAAATCTAATAGATATACAACCATGTTGAAAGCATTCTGGAACAATTTGAAAACCAATAAAATCTTTGAAAGCTGTCCAGTAACTGCACATTGAGTTAAATTGAAGGCAGCGATATAATTTTCCTTACATACACAGACACGCATACCAGGCGGGTATGGACATGCGTCCGAGATTATAATATCGGTTTGCCCTTGGCGGAATTTTATCTACATATTACGTAAACTTTGTACAGCGTAAAATGAAATTGGCAATCGGGGCATTTGAAATTCTATCTGCTATCCGTATGAAACATCGTGTGTATATTAGTTTTTGACAATCCATGCTTATTATTTCACGATAAAATCTTTAATTTCTCTATTAGTAAAATTTTCAAGTAAGTTGCTTACAGTTCGGAAGAGGTGCAGCGACACATAAATATTTACAAACATTCCTGACCGAAAAACAAAGTTACACAGAGATCCACTAGTAAGTGAAATAGTGGTACCACGGATCGACGTCCTGAACTGTGTAGGGAAGCCAATCGATAAGGTCCCGGTCTCGGCGCCGGGACTTTGCTGCCGTCGGCATCGTGGTACGATATTCCCGAGGCCGATGTCTTCGCCGCGAAATCGGATAAGCGTGGCACCGAAAACTGGATAACTTGTCACACACCGCAGGCAGACAAGTAAGCAGGCACCTTCTTCACCACCCATCCGAAAACGATAACAGCACACGAGTCGCATGATGCTTATGTGAAATATTCAATCATACATACAAGATTTCTACATCAAACCCCGTCCTTCGAAATTCTGGTATAGTGTCTCTCAAATGTAGGGTAGTATACCAGCATTCCGTTTCAAAAGTCGTTCGACCTCTGCAATAATACGTGAGAAAACCTGAAAATTTTAGATTATGTTTATAATTTTTTTTTATTGGTAGCACACTGTGGTTTTTTTTTTCATCGATATTCGGGATCCACTATAAATACGTATTTGGTAACCGATCGATGCTAATGTGATGATCGTTCGTGTTAAGGTTAGTGGATGCGGTGTAAAGCTTTTGCGTGCGTCTGTAACACAGCGAGGGGTGCTTGGCCGAAATGAGGAAGGTGTAAGTGCTCCTCAAATGAGATGCAGCTAGTTATGAAGGGGGAGTATACTGATACTGTAACATAAGTAGGATAAATATTTGTTCCATTGCGTGGCTGTATATAGAAGTGTATAAATATAGGGGTGTCTGTATATATTACTGTAAATGTACATATGTGTAAGTCTATTTATGTTTGCTGTGAGTATATTTGCACATTTTTGTATGCATATTTTTTAATGTATACCTGCGTATATTTTTATATCTACATCTGTATATACATTTGTATATAGGAATTCATGCTATTTGTAGATGTATGCAAATATAAATGTTTACTTTGAAAACAGAATGAAAAAGATTTAAGATTATATATTTAAATAGGACTAATATTTTATGTCTTATGGAGGGTACAATACTATCTGTTGTATTGTTAGTTGTAGATACATTTTCAATTAATCATTAACATTAGATTCTAAATTTGTGTCCCTTTTGGATTATTCTTTTTCATTCTGCACATTACATATAGTGTCGTCTACGGTTATTATCTCGGTACCAACTTACTTTACTTCATTATTTTGTAACTGAAATTGCTCCGGTATTTCCAAGCCATCACATTTTCATAATATAGCATCATTTCGTCGTACGTCATGCACTTGTACGTAAATAAATTGGGAAGGATATTATTTATGAATCGTTCCTATAATTCTTTGCGGGAGATGTTTCATATTATAATGCTATATATGCAAATTTATTATGAGTGCTGGTCAGTGTCTTTCTCTAGACGGAATGTTCGTTTATCTATCTTGTTCTCATTATTATCTTTATCCGCATCATCAGTGACGATCATAATTTTTGTTTTTTGTCTTTTTAGTTGTTTACTGAAATTCTTTCATATTTGCTGTAAATGTGCTTTGGCTGTTCACAGTTTTGAAATAATTCCACGTGAACTACTTGAGCACATGGTAGCGTCACTATCTGAATCACTAGTAAACGATAACCGATGTTTTTCCACAACAGTACTCTGAAACTTAACTATTTGTTCTGCAATCTTCTCCCAAAAAAGGTGTAATATTTGCCTTCCCTCATCAACCGTTAAATTAAACATAATTTGTTCCTTAAAGTGCGACCTCATGCTCTCATGATAGGTTTATAATTTTTATCTTCTTTGATATCTATCCACATTGTTTTTTCTTGAAGTCTGCTAATTATTTGGTATTCAAAATGCATTGTATTATTTTATATCTTTGTTCGTGATTATCTATCCTTGACATAACTGCGAATTATTGGTGAATGTATCACGCTCAAATATTGTTATATCACGCTGTGGAACAAATATTTATCCGACGTATGTTACAGTATCAGCCCTCATCCTGTTACAGACACACGGAAAACTGTATACTGCTTCCGCTAATGCTAATACGAACGGTCATCACATTAGCTTCGTTCGGCTATTGAGAGATAATCATTTTTGTTAAATGTTATAATTCTGTATAAATTACATTAAATTATGTTTAATGGCTATGGATTCGTTATAAATATTTATTTAATTTATTTTTAACAAAAAAAATTAGTCCGATCACGAGTAATGTATTTGTAACAGTATTTGTAATGATTTAGATGAATAATGTTGATGATTCAATTGAAACTCAAAATGTATTCACAACTACTATTTGATGTAATATGATGTGATGTGGTTTACAATAACTTTGTATAACTTAGTTAAGTTCGGATTAACAATGTGGTCGGATTATAGGGTGATCCTTCTGCCTTCAATCCAGATTTTCCGTAACGCAAGATTATTACTAACTTCAGTTCATTGCATTAAGATAATCGTATGTAAAACAGAACTGATTAGTGCATGCTGCGATTCATGTGTCGTTATTACACATCTACTTCTAAGTTTTTGTTGGAATAGTTTGAAATATGAAGATTACTACTACCTACGATATCTACTTACTTAATTAATATGAAAGAGTAATTGTAATTAATAATATCAATATTCGAGTACGCCATAAAACACTAAAATAGCAAATACCTACCTAAAAAGTTTTGAGTTTGAAAATAATTTCCAATATTGGGCATTCCATCTAGGGTTGCCAACCGTCCCGTTTTTAGCGGGATTTCCCGCTTTTAGATCATGAAATCCCGCGTCCCGCCTTGACTATTGGCGGGACACTGTTTGGCTCGCTTCACTAGGTTTGCGCGGCTGTGCGATGCGATGATGTATCTGTAGTAATCAAACCGGTGCTAGTCTACTGTTTAGTGTCTGTGTTTGTGCAGTATATTTCGTACGACCAGCCAATCTTACTGTGTGGTATATTCTATAAACATCTTAATAAATATTTTACATGTTTAAATGATTTTATCGTTAGTTAAAAATTGTCCCGTCTCACATTTATAAATCCTGCTGTTTTTTAAATCGTGTCCCGCAAAATTCACACATTGAGTTGGTAACCCTAATTCCATCATGTATCCAGGATGCGCGTAAATTAATTTCGTTCGCTAATTAATCAAAACATGTTTCATTTATTACTCAATATCTGTCTCTCTTCAGTCACTTTGATCCTTTTTCGGTGGGTTTGTTCCTTTTTATTCTCATCTCTCTGTATACCTTTCTTCTTGAATCTAAATTTCTATGACTTTTTGTGTGTATGTGTTTCTATTGTATGATATTTCTTTCTCTCTTCTCTCTCTCTCTCTCTCTCTCTCTCTCTCTCTCTTATACTGTTGCTCGTATTGTTGTTTCTGTCCATCCGTGTACTCACTAATTATCGTTGAGTGGTACATTGTTCTTTTTGCCGAAAGATGCCGTGGAGTTGAACGTTGTTATTAAACGTTTAACGCTGAAACGGAACTGAACCAAGCTGAACGCTCGGCTCAACTAAGTTGAACAACAGCTAACTTTAGTGTACTGAGAGAATGCATAATTTTACGTAATTCCGAATATATACTATAATATTTTTTTGCAGCGTCATTTAGTCATTCATATTTTATTGATCTAGTTTGAATATGTATTTTTAATTATATGCTGTGGTAAACTCCAGTATTTTCAATTAGACATTCTTACTTGAAACCACTGTATCCAAAGATTTTTGAACATTGGCCATTAGTCACCTATCAATTATTATCTAATCACTATAATAAATACTATTTTTCATATTAATGTACTATTTATTGATTATATACACATTTGCGGGTTATGCTATTTGTTGCAGTCGTATTCTTTTTCTTGAAATCAATTTATATTAACTCAGTTTATTATTCATTGTAGATTTTCTTTAGTCAAATGTATAATCTTGAGATGGAAATTTTTTTCAACTCAGTTTTTTATTGGTTGAGTTCAGCTGTGAACAATAGCGATATTGCACAGTGTAACTCGTATGGGGCAATTGGAAATGTCACGTTGCTCTTGAAAGTGTGTCGGTGTTTTCAAATTTGCTCAGAGTTTGTTTGTTTTTAATCGTGTGTGAAGTACAAAGCAGCTGGCAAAAAATACGTGATAATGAACGTTGTAGTCATTAGCATTGATTTTGAAGGGAAATTCACACATTGCTGCTAAACAAATGTAGTGATGTGGAAACTCACATTCGGTGGTCACATGGAATCACTAATAATAACTTAATTATATTTTATATTGTAGTTTAATATGTATACTGAACATACACGGATCAAACAAAAAACGACATTGTTAAAATATTTGCCATGTTGGGCTTAATTAAATATGTTTATTAATATTTATTACAATAATACAAAGTCAGTTTCACACGGTTATAGGACATCATACATTCACATACCTGAATGCGAATTCACGAATAACGTTCTCTAATAATAACATCCCGATCAAGGTAAACATATCCTTTAATTTGTAATTCTAGAAGTGTACCATTTTCTATCTTCAGTTTTATCATTGCATTCTTAAATGGTAATTCTGCAGGAAATTCTTTGTTTGCGGTATGTAGTTTTCAAATGAATAATTTCCCTAAAAACATAAACACGATAATTTAATAATTATCATTACAGACAAAATGCGTATCTTTAAAATTGGACATTCCGGCTCTGGCATATATGCACCAATTTGAATAAAATCTGGATGCAACATTAGTCGCATAACGATCGTTTCATGTTGATTGCATATGCTCGGGATTCATTACTTAAAAATTCATAAACTCTTACTTTTACCTATTAAATGAAAATAAGTAATAGATATTTCTTCAAGTTATTTCAGATATTCACAATATAATAAGGAGGTTCTTCTTTAAATTATATAAATCCATTTCTAGTAATTGTATATCTATTTATTCGTGACATAGATACTTCAAAATTCATAGTTACTTCATTTACTGCTATTAGTTCTAGTCGTTTCAATATCAGTCTATGCGCAGGCTGAAAATAATAATACATATTAGAAAGTATCGTACGACACTTATGAAACACAAAACATTAAAATTACAATCGAAAGATTTATCGAAAAACAGGTCTGAACCAGTAATACCCATGTCAAAAAATGCATCTTGTCAGGATCAAATTCATTACACACTACGCATATTGTTGTAAGGATATATGTATATGCATATATGCGATATTTATCTCTATAAGTATATTCATCTAATTCTATTGTAATATTAGGTTATTTCGAACACAAATTGAATTATGGTCAGAGGCGCGCTAAAAAAACAAAAATGTAATTTGCAAGCATTCGAAATGCGAAATTGAAAAGGGTGTACTTTTTTTATAACGCCACTGGTGGTATAATTTTACATTAATATCGACATGAATGATAGCCTTAACATTTTCTGTATACCGTGGTTATAGGTTCATGTACATTTTGTATTTTCACTAGTCGCGGTTAATAAATTTTTGCATATCGTCATAAGCAACAACTTTATGATAATGTTAGGTATTAACTTTAGTTCAGACAAATATTATGACTTTTTAAGGTTATAATTGTTGCTCATACTAAGGACCTTTTTATTCTTTAAAGAGAGTCCTTCATTTTTTCGAAACAAAAAGTTTATTGTTTGATGTTTTTCATTTCATTTATATAAATATTGTCTTTATTACTGTTGAGAATTGAAATGAAATATTTAATTTTAATTCGAATACAAGTTACACTGTATAGTAATCTCTCGCGTTATTTTCTGTTTGAATATTTTAGGAAAGAGTTTATTCTCTGCGATCTCTTTCTTTCATGCTCTCTAACGTTTTCTCCGCCTGGCCTGCACAAATTGGAAGAAATCACAAATCCGTAGAATCCATTTTCGTTTCCATTTCGTTTCGTTTTGTAATCGCTTGCAGCTCTTGGATCAATACTCGATTAATCTGTGACGTTTCTTTATGCTTTGTTATTTATTAAAACTGCTGATAAATGAGACATCCAGAGCCGTACTAGAATTATATGTGCCGGAAATGAATGGCTATAACTTGATTGATTTACTGGGGATAAATGTAATACAGTGGTGTCCGTTTGTAGTGAACTGGAAGGGATCAGGAATTTGGTTCATTATAAGTGAGTGCGCACTATAACGAAAGTACACATGCACACTAATTTTTTTTAAATATGTATGTATATATTAGTGTGGACGTTAAATGTGGTTTGAACGAACTTTTGTCGGCTCCAAATAAATAAATAAAAATTCAGTATTTATTTCAATATTTTATTTTAGCATTTAACTTTTGGATGTTGCTTTATAGAAAAAAATTGTCGCTCCCTATCGTTAAAATTTTGCATGGATTATGTCATGCCGATATGATGTTATTTATTTATTATAATGTATATTGTTGCTCTGAAACACTGAAAATATGTTTATCGATGTTAATGTTTAACATTACGGGGAAGTACGTCGTGTCTAAAGTTACCAACATACATAAAATTCATTCATTAACAACCTACTCGAGTTCGCACATGGTGTACTTAAACAAATTTAGTCCCTTATATCCGAAAGTTCACTATATGCGAGATTACTTTATGCGAATTGATTAACATTTGGTGACATGCATACGTAACTAGTTGCGACTCATAGATTCGTTCTTCTTAAGCGACTTCCTACTACATGTGAATTCACAGTAAGTGTATTCCAATGTACACCCTACCCTTGTTATACGGCCTAGATACGTTCCGGAAAAGTTGGCCGTAAAGCGAAAAGCCGTATAACGAATCAAGCATTTTTTAACGAATTAAGCATATTTTTGGCTGTATAACGAAATTTTGGAGCCATAAATCGAAAAGTGCCATAATTATAAAATTCCGTTATAGCGTAATGCCGTATAAAGATCGGCCGTATAACGAGGGTTAGATGTATGCATATATGTACTTATATGATAATGATAACAGTTCAGTTATTTAGACGTTACAAGTTAATGGTAAATGAATGAATATAATATTAATTCAAGTACTATTAAATATACAGTCAGTGCTCACTTAACGCATGTCCTTTTAACGTACGTTCGATAATATGTTCATGATTATTTACGATTCTCTGTCCGTACTAAGTATTCATTATTCGCACGAACGTACATCACATCACACAAACCCGTCGGAAATACACCCAAATTACACCGTCCGCTTAACGTACATTCACTTACCGTTCCGAAATGTATGCACACACTGTGTACGTTAAGTGAGCGCTGACTGTATTTAACTTTTGTTTATTTTTATTTCCTGATAAGTTACTATTTGTCATTGTCATTCATATTGGAAATTTTCAGTCGTTTGTACGTATACGAATTAATTTCGAGGCTCTGGATAATACAATACTTGTGTGTATTACATACGCAATATTATTTGGAGCGATATATGGATTTTAACCGATTTGATATGTATGCGTCCTGTTACGTTATGTACATACATATTTATCTTCTGTAGGAGTAGTACATGTATATGTATATGTTTGACACCATGTGCTCCCTTTATCGATTTCAATTTGTAGTTTATTCTCGATTCCCCAGTCTCAGCCATTATCGGCTATAAATGAAAGATTGTTTTCCAATCTTTTCCATCTTTCTTTCTGTCTCTCTCTATGAGTATCGAGTACACAATGTTACTCTCTTCATTTTTCTCTCCAATATTATTTTTTCGTTCTCCTTTGCGATAAACCGTCACAGATCGGTCGTATTTGATTGCGTTTGCGAAAAAAATGATATTCCATTTTTCTGCCAGCCAGCAAGCAGGATAAGTTTTTTTTTAAGGGATCAGATTATTTTCAGATATTTTGAATGATAATCTGAATCCGTAGAATATATTTTTTATAAATATATATCCAGTTTGACTTTGTAGGTATCTGGAATATACAATTCGTATTTTGAATTAAAAAGAGCAAAGTACTAATCTTTGCTCCCGCTGGGCTTCATTGGCAACAACTGATCAAATATTACTCTTAGAATGACTAACGTTTTATTAATAATATTTACAAAAGTAATTTTTATGTATATGTCTGACCGTTCGGTCGTTTTAGACCTCCAAAGATAATAAACTGGCCATTTTTTCATTTAAGCAAGAATTAGTTAGATATTCAACCTTTTAGGTGACATATCTGAGTGACAATCCTGAATGTGGTAATATTAAAAAAAAAAAAACTTTTACAAGAAATTAAAACTATATTTCCAACATTATTAATGGGTATTTATAATCAATAATATTGGAGTTTTTTTTTTATCGCGGTGATAAGGAAACAATGAAAAAACCTCTACAATAAATATTAGCATTGGAAGTTGTAGACATATTTCAAGGTTATTATAACGCTTTTCCTGCATGTTTCCTGTGAATTAGTTTTCATATCTGCGCGTGTAACTATAGGATGTACATTTATTATTACCTAATAACCTTGACAGTGACAACTGAAGGTAAATGAATCAATTCCTGTTTTTTAATTCGAACATTATTAAATATCAACTCACCTTTGTAATATTGTATGACAAGGTGCATTGTTATCTCGTTAAATAATCTGTTTAAAGTAAAACGATGAAACATCCAAGCAAGAACAAACAGCTCCATGGCAACAGTCACAACAGGTCACTTTTAAATATAATTCAGAAAACTGCAATAACAGAAAAATACATTGACTCATCGATGAAATAATGCTTGTGTTATGTCGTGATATGCTCGCCTGTGTGCATGTGACCCGCTCAGCACTAGTGTCAGACTGATTGCTGATGTGTTACCTCTGGCTGAACTCTGTCGATTCCACCGTCAACTGTAATCCTATTGGTTTTTCAACGTTCGCTCCATTAAAAAGGTTTCTAAATTACGTTCCCTGGTTTATTTTTTCTTCAACCGCCTTTAAATGCCTTCCGGCGATAGGCAACCCTACGCTACCACAGTTCTGCATTCAAATTATCTAGATTTTCTCTCTGTGAATTCGTTTGAATTCTATAACTGTAATTTGTTGGCTTCATGGAGACAAAAGGTAATTTTTGGTAGCATAACATAGATTTATTTTAACAAACGAATATATATGTAAGTGTTGCTTTTTGGAAGGCAGTCGTGTGATAATCTTGATAATTAGATATTGTATATGAGTATGTACTATACGGAATGATTTTGTTTCATTTTGCAAATGAAAGCAATTAATGAAATAAGAGATATGTGTACTATAATTTAACGCTGACACAAAGCTTCATCATTTGTGAATGCCAGAGTGAACTAATTCCAGACATTAAAAGTTACGCTCGCCGTTCCCCTAGGCGCCGAAATAATAATCGTAAGATAAAAACAGCCACCGATCTGAGCGCCACATTGCATAGCGGTGATGAATTAGACTTGCACAGATGGCTGTTACATTTACTAACTATATTAGTTCGTTCTGCTCCATGCCTTCCCCTCTGCAATGAGTTGAACCCTTGCATCGCGTACAGTTTGTTACATAAAGTATTGCAATCAATATGAGATAATGTGAAACTTCGTTTTATTTGATTGAAACTTCTATAGTGCATTTACAAGTGATACTATCATGATATTATATTCCAGCCACTCGGCAATTAACACTAATTTGAATAGGCAGTTGCCAGCTCACTGCATCTACAGTTTATTGTGAAATGCGAACAGCAACAGTTCCGAGGCGAGATTCGAATTATATGGAATTAACATGTACAGGCATTATGTCAGAGCTTGTCCTATGTTTGTTTTTGCTGGAAAAACTTTACTACTGTGAGCTAAAATGTCCCAGTGCATATATGTGTAATATGTCGCATGGTTAATAGATCGGAACAAATGTTACATGGTCCATTATTGTCACCATTTGTAGAAATGGTTGTGAAACATACATGGATGTATTTCATACGCTTCAGTTAGCATAATATCATTATATGTATGCATATGAAATTCTCACGACACCCTTTCCCCTGGCATTCATTTGTTTTATTGATTTTTACTATATTTTTGTTCCAATCATCTTCATTTGAAATCTGTAAGATTCCTCTTGTTATCTGGAAGATTTTCCTGTTCTTTATTCTCGTTTTCTTTTATTTTCACTATCATGAATACTCTCACTATTATTGTAATTTTTATTGACGTTAATAATTAACACAACTGCTATTTGCACTATAGTCCCGTTCTATCTGCCTCAATATTTAATTTTATTCCATTTCATGGTATCCCTTCCGCCCTTAGTCGACATTCCTTAGCTTCGCTGTTTGCGCGAATATGTTTACTTAACAGAATTAACCCTTTCCTTTAGCCTCCTTGTTCGGTTTTAATTCGTGAGATGAATAAGAGATTTTCTGCTTGTTGCAATTCACAAAGGATGGCTAAAATTTACTAACACACAGACAGCGGTACAATGTACATGTTGAATAATTAGGTAAATATATTCATAATATGACGGTTACTTTTGAAACTCTGACAAGGAGATAGAACCGAAGAATTCTCCTGGTGGTGTTTCATTGGTACAAGAGATTTTAATATTAACGTCTGTACCCTAGAGAATAGCTTTCAGGGTTGTTTTTGGCATGCATTTTATCTTTGGTACAGGCTGTGTACTATAATTTAGTTCTATAAAAATATTATTTTTGAAATGTTAAAAGTTTTTAGACTGTTGAACATATTCTTAATTTAAAGATTAGTAATATATCAGTTTATTAATGAATATTAAATGTTGGCATGTATTAATGTACTCGTATATGCATAACCTAACATTTTACATTGCTTGAATTTGGTTATATAATTTTTTCAGATAAAAATTGTAGAAAATAATATTTTGAATAAATATTTAATTAATTAATAAAAATTACTTTGTTTTACTACTTTATTTTATGTATTCGACATATTTCAACTTTATCATCAGGAAAAAATAACAAGAGTTATACATACAAAATACATAACAACCAAAAACAAATAAATTTTTAATTAAACGAAAATCAAAGGCAACTAAATTTAATTTTAACATAAATCTTAAAATTTTAATTTGTTTAATGAATAAATTGATTTAAATTATTCAATTCTTTTGAAATGTCTAAATTTAATTTAGTTGCTTTTGATTTTCGTTTAATTAAAAAAATAACGTTTATTTGTTTTTGGTTGTTATGTATTTTGTATGTATAACTTTTGTTATTTTTTTCCTGATGATGACGTAATAATGTTGAAACATGTCGAATATATAAAATAAAGTAGTAAAACAAAGTAATTTTTATTAATTAATTAAATATATGAATTACTACAAAGTAGAGGAGAAAACTATTTAATATTTTGAAGAAAAACTGTGTTATATACTTTTCATTTATCTCTATTCAGTTTTCAGTTATAGATATTTATATATTTGTCGGAGTATGAAAATTGAGTTTTGATATATTTTGTGACATGTGTATAAGAAAGTTCTGTGGTGAATACATCAGATTTGTATATTTGTATTCTTTTTCATTGTTGCAAATTCACTTTCACCTTTAGGATTCTCTTCCGTGCTCTCTGCGTGTAATCTATTTGTTATGTCGTGCTACTTTTACCACTGTCGGAAGGTAACCAATCTTGTGTAACCCGGTTACCGTGTGTCCTTAACCGTGTTCCGAGCCCATTAATCCATTCAGTCACTGAGAGGCCAGGTAGCATAATGCAAAGCACGAGGTATAATTAATAAACTATGACGTAGATATCGTGACGTCACACACACGCACCTACATAGACAAATAGTGTTGCTGGATAGTGTAGCGTGCTATTGTGCTATGTTTGTATGTGTGGTACATGTGTTATGAGAATGAAAAAGTAGAGCGTTTTATTTCGCTATTTGTACAGCGCTACGTGTAAACATAAATAATTCAGAGGCTATTGTAAAGCGGCAGTGGCGGTGGTATGTTCCGGTGACGTACACCACTGGTTGTCTCTTGGCCACTTTATGTGCCCTTGACAAGCCAGGCAAATCGATTGTGTGCATATATATGCACGAAGAGTAATGTTCTATATATTCTTATAGGTATGCATGTACAGAAAGGGGTTGCATATGTGTGTTTATGGCATATGTATGTGTTTCTATACCTTAGTTCATATTCGTATATACATGTTGTGTGCAGAAAGGTGTGGTATGTTTGTGTGTAAATGTATCATGAAATGTTTGTTTTTATATGGCTACCTGTGTGTACAGTGTGTGTGTGTGCTTTCTACCTGTGTATTTGTACACATGGTCTTATAACACGGTCAGGTTTGTGCTTTACTTGGTAATTGTTCACGTGTTGGGAAATCCTTGAGGAAATTGACACGCACCCCGGTTATGTTAAGTATTTGCAAGTTGAGTTGATAACCCTGGCCTTGCCTCTGGCCAGCAGGTCGACCAAACACCTGTATCACCGTTCACCACCTTCAACCTAACCGACCTCGGCCGCACACGATGAATACTGACATCCTATCCTGTTATTTTAGTGGGAGTACGATGAATATTTATATCTATTTATTGACAATATCTTTTGAATTGTATTGTATGCATTATCGTTAGTATCAGTCTCACTTTTTATCGCATCCTCTGAATTCTATGTAACACCAAGCTCTTCAAAATCGATTCGCATATAGCTTGGGGTTAGTCATAGAGGTGGGCCGTGCCCCCCCCAACACAACGGCTTATAATTAACGTAGCAGTTCCGCTAACGACCGGCCCGGCCACCGACCGGAACGCCGGGACAATTGCAAGTTATGAGTCTGGTGTAGGGAAATAAATAAATAACAAAACGTGACTCGATGGGTCGGTCGCAAAATGTTCACTTTTCATTTCTACGGGTCATCGTAGCAAGTCTTGTCTGCCAAGGGACGGGCAGGTCACGCAGCCAGCCATCACTGGTGGCGGCTTAATTACATTAAGGGGCACTCGGGAACTGGGCCAGCCCAGCACGTGGGCGGACAGCGTGGACAGTTACTAGCGAGGAATATTGCGATAATTAACATAAAGAATAAGTGCTGCCGTACGTAATGGGCAGTATCTGTGCCATCGTGAAACTCGGCGGTAATTCCAGTGGTCAGTTCATACAAACACGTATGGTCAATACCAACATCGAATATTGGGAACTCATATATTTTATTACAAGAGATCTTGTGTACTGTTTTATGTAAATGTTTAATGTTTTAGAATTCCTACATACACCTAGTGTATTTCTTGTTGTCTAATAGTTGAATCTACTTCGAATTTGAGCGCATTATAAGTCATATTTAGATCTTAGGAGATACATAATACCAGGATAAGATCATATCCATCATTCAGTTGGGCTTGGCCATTGTACAGTTATCGTTAATTTCCGATGATCCTTGATAATATTGACCTAGTATCCCATGTGATGTATCACTGCTTCCAAGACCTGAATTAGGTGCTAATAAACTAACTTCGTACGTGCGTGCTTCTGTGCGTTCTTGGCAGTTCTTAATTCGTGTTGAAAACATGCGATTACGAGCAATAAGGAGCCTACGCAGACGCCACTCACAATTACCGTTAGTAAAACATCGCTTTTATTCTGTACAACTTACCAACAACCGATGCCACGAGACCCAATCGATAAATCTAATTGACGGCTTGTGTGCAGCCAGTGGCGCCACTGTCATGCGACAGGCATCCAACTTAATCCACTACATGTACCACGTGACATAGGGTTGACAACAGAAAAGCTTCGTAAACACTAAATGAAAACACAGGTATATATGCAAGATTTAACGTACAGGCAGTGAGTGTCATAGAACCTTCGTCATATTTCAATTGGAAACATTTTCGGGTAAATACAGAAAAATTAAAATCTTTTCAAAAATTGTGTATTGTAAGAGTAAATACTTTCATGTTAAACAACATTTAAAAAAATCATGCAATCCAGGGATTATTGAAGCTGTACTTCACTGTTGTTTTCATCCGATTTCGTGCAAGGAAAATAAGTACAAAATTGTATAATAGGTATCATACTATAAATAGTCACACTTCATACCTCTAAATTGTTTCAGTTCTCATAATTTTTGTTGCCTAGTTCGTTCAATTCGAAAGATTTTGTTAGTAAACGAAATTCTGAAAGTTTGGTGTTTGTGTGCAAGTGCATAAGGCGTTGGTCTTGTCGACCACGTATTCACTTGAAAGTGGAAGTCTGGGACGGCTGTCAAAAAAGTTTCAAAGAGAATTACCCTTAAAGAAAGGATGAGTTAGTGTGCGTGTGTTGGTACCACAACCTGGTCGACAGAGAGTGTACCAAATGATCCGCACATCTGGCTCACCCCGAAACGGCTTCGTGAGTACCTTAATAAATATGCATTTCTTCATTACTTCATCTCGACTGCCAGGTGGTACCACAACGGACTGCGAAATTGTGGAACGCGGAGGACGACCCCAGTCCCGTGGTACAGTACATTAGTTCGAAATCTTAAAATATTCCATTCCCTAACGGCCATGAATTCTTGGTTTGTGATGTCACAGAAATGGGAAAATTATCGTCGTAATAGTTTATGCCTGAACAACTTTTGTATCACTTGGAAAATGTTGGTACGAACTACCGTGAAGTGTTGATTTTACTGAGGGATTTGGCCACTGCACTTAAATGGAAATCTTGTACATTTGACATTTGCTAGGAATTCAAACTTTGTACACATGATCCGTTTCGCTCCCCTATTTTACGAAACCGTTGATACTTTTGAAATACAATTACAGCAGAATAGAGCGAGAAAGAGTGAGAGAGTACGAGAAGGAATAAGACAGTGATGTGAATATTTGAATCGGTTGTAATGTCTTCAGATATTCAATTAAATAACAATTTTGATGTTTTGTTGCTTTAATCGTAGATGTTCGACGGTTAACTTTGAACACCAGACTGTGTGCTGTCTGGAGAATTTTTTTATTTTGCAATTTTAATTGAAAGTTCACAGCAACAGCCAAGCTTTAATTACCTGCTGTTGGAATTTTTTAATTAGTAAGGGAGTTTGATTTATTAGTGTTTTCATATTAGTTTTTATCTTGTTACGTTATTAAAGAATGTTATTAGAAAAATTTACTCTCAGGAAAGCTCAGGAATTAAGATTTTTCATAGTTGATAATGAACTTGCCCGATAAGGGAATACAGAAGGGAAATGTAATTAAAGGGAGGGATATTCGTATCCTAACAATGTCCATTTTCATCTTCGATTTATTAAATTGAACAACGTAGTTTACTTTCTTTGATTTAATCCTAAAAAAAGTTACTGTAAAATTCATTATGCTACTGCTCAATAAATGATAATATATGCTCTTGGTAAATTTTGAATATTTAACCGAAACTGACTGTAATTTTTGAATATCATCTAAACTGTTTAATTGACTAGAATTTGAACCATAACAAGGATCGAGTTATAATTTTATGCCTAAACTTTCTACACTTATTCAGTTCATCAACTAATCCGCTTTTGTTCCTTTTAATGTATCCAACCAAATTTTCCATCTCTCATAATACTTCTTGTAAAAAACACTTAGACACTATGAGAAACTATACCGGGTTTTAAATTCGTTATGCAGGATCGTAAAACAACGATTCGTCGAATCTCTGTGAAATGGTCGCGTGTCATCTTCGAATTGTAAGGCTCATAATTCCGTTCATAAAACTTTTCCCGGCAAAACTTTACAACCGGATATCCTTTGTTCGGCTTGTAACAAGCTGACGATAAGAACATTTCCTTTTCAAACCCGTCTCCCCACATTGCCGCTATGTCAGCGCCTCCTACGGCGGTCTTGGCGCGTGCGTCACCCTGGATGTATCTCGGTAATGGGGTTTATACTTTCGCGAGACGTTGGTGGAAATCTTAAGTCTGTCGATTAACTTACGCTACATTTGTATCGCATAGTGTGAGTTGGTGACGATGTTTCGCTTAAATTCAACCGAGATTTTAGTGGTAATGGTTCTTGGTTATTTAACCGGATGAAGCGGTTATTGTCTTACACTGCATAATTGTTGTACTTACTTTATTCATTACTGGAGCTACAGAGATTGTGATTGTGATTATGCTTGAAAGACCTTTATATACGTATATACATTTAGTTCTTTGATAGACTTCCCATCAAAAGGCAGCTGAATTTATCGATATTTTGTAATTTTTAATTCAAGACAGTTTATTATATATGCAACCATAGTAATAATGCTGTATATAGAATTGAAAGAATATGGCTTTGAATTCTACCTTATAAGCATATTATAATATCAAAAACTGCTGGAACACACAATTTTATTAATTCTAAGGATCATTTGACTTTCTATTTCTTCCCAAATTCTTCACCAACTTTAATCCTTTGATAAATCGACGTTGTTTCTTTGTCCATTGTGCGCAATTTTCACAATTCCCGTATCACAATGGACTTTCATTAATCAGGACACGAAATTTTATCAAACAATTGCTAGAGGCGACAAATTAAAAAAAAAATACGGCACGTGTAGGTTTCAGTTTCAGGCGACGGACTATGATGAGTTACGTCTGGCGGGCCGGTGCTGATGTATTCGCTTTGATACATGTTTGTATCAATGCCTATTCGAATGAATCTTCTCTTTTGATTCGAAAGGGTTTTTGTGTGTTTGCTCTATTACAACGGATGTATGCCTTTTATCTTTACCTTTTCATGTCAGTGTTTGTACATAGGTATGTTTGTTGTATCTGTATGTTTCTAGTTATGTTCGTTAGTAAATATTCGACCCTAACACATTCTTTAAGCTGTAAATGTTCATGCGTTCTATATTTATAAACAGATCTGTATGTATGTTGGATGTTATCAGACCCGGTCCTAAGGAGAGAAGACTACGTATTTCATTTTTCAATTTCCACGATAACGAAGTGTAATGTTTTTATGCAGATTTTATGTTTCGTGAATCTGTTAGTGCTAATGTGTTGAGTTTTTGACATGTACTTGCGAGTAGCACGCGCTCACATGCGGACGAGCATGACGCTTGTGACGTCATACAAAGGATTTAAAGCGTTAACTGCAACACGTAGTACACTGATGTAAATAAACTCGTTGTAATTTATTTTGCAAAGTTTTTTTTTTCCTATATGCAAACATAAATTCAAACCTACTGTATTGTGAACATGTAAAAGTAAGAATGAATTTGTTGTTGAAAAAAAATGTTAGTATCTCCATTACCAAATATATTGCAGAAATAGCATGTCATCATATCATCGTTACAAGTGATATAAATGTTAAGCTGTATGTATTACGTATATAGCTGCGCAATCGGGTTCTAAACTGTACATTAGTTTAATGGTTTGTGTATGAAATGCTTACGTACTCCATCTCTTCGTCTGTCGGTAGCTTGTATGGCAACTTGTTATCAGCGGATTTCAATATAGCTTCATATTATGAAACTACTTGCTAGGGATGGTTTGTGAAATTTGATAGTAGGTACTAACCGTTAAATGTTCTATAATGTATTCTGTCTCTTTCGTCTTGTATTACGTCAGTCTGTGTACATGTACGTTGTCGTGTATGTCGTTGTATGTATATACCGTGTGTCCCAAGAAATCTGGGATATAGGGAATTAACATGTAAATTAGAAATATTGTAATTACCTCTGAACAATATATTTTAGAGCAAAAGTGTACATAAAAAATTGTTCCGAACTAAAAACTGCATAATATGATGCCATATTTAATACTCATATATGTTTCTATAACGAGTAAATCAATTTTGAAATGCTACACTTTAGTGACAGAGTAGGGGGTCGTGAAACAAAAACGCTGTTTTGATTATTTGATTTATAACACGATTAGACTTCCATCTTTTGTATGTTATGTTAATAAAACTAGTTGTTACAAAATGTAAATTTATTATTAAATACACTTAATAACACATAGTCAATATGTATAACAATTAATACACAACGTTTCGACAACTAAGATCAGTTGTCTTCATCAGGTGATACTGATACTTTTGATTATTTGTTGTTGTAATTAACAAAAATACATTCAATATTTGTTTCATGATCTGATCTGTCTTCAAATTGCAATGTTTTAAACTTGATTTAGTCGATATACAAACATATTTGTGCACTCAACATAACATCATATTATGCTGTTTTTAATTCTGAACAACTATTTTATTTACACTTTTGCTCTAAAATGTATTGTTCAGAACTAATCACAATATTTCTATATTTACATGTTAATTTTCTGTCCTAGATTTCTTGGGACACCCGGTATGTATATATGTACATGTGTATGTAAGTTCTGAGCGGAAGTCGATGTGATGAGCTGTAAGCCAAGTGTTCGACGCCAGCTAATTAACGTTCTTATTAATCGCGATTCTCATTAGGTTCCCAGTCAGTTCAGCTCAGTCAGGTCTAACGGTGACGATGTCGTCTTGCTTGGATGGCTTCACATCCTGTGCCCTCTATACAGGCCTAGAGACAGGATCTCGTTGAAATTATTGATAATTCCCTTGTAGGTAGACTCGCACCTTCACACGATTCCAACCAGCACACTGTAATTCGGTGTTAATATTGATTGCGGTGATAACGTGAAATTATAAACTTATCTTGTAATTACTTGTATTTAAAGATGGCATATTTATAGTGTATTAACTTAAAGGTTAATATGGTGTTTGTTTAAGAGATTGTAGTTATTTATCATTTGGAGAAAATTTTATCATAGCGAATAAAAATGCAGGATCCTAACTTTTATACTGGGAGATTTTTAACTGAAATGTTTAATGCTAAATGGTAGAAAATTAAATCAGAATGTTTTATCTAGAGTCGTTTATCAATGTGAACGCATACACGGTCCGCTAAATTACGTGGGAGTGAAGAATACGTATATATAAAAAAGAAGTGGTAGTTCACGGAAGCGCAGTAGATATAATTTTAATTTAATGTACGGACCGTGTTTTTCAACCCTGACAGTTTTTCTGTGCGAACTCATGAATAGTTCCTTTATCTGCCGTGGGTCTTTGCGAGCGTTGAAATAGTAAAGATGAACCATTTCCGGGCTAGACGTTCAATCACTGAATTCTATAACACCCCTCTCCCTACTAGTCCCTTTCGTGCCCAATGTGTGAGTATCCCTTGCCGGCCGAATCTTATATTAACATTTGCTTTCTTTCAACCCTTAGAAAAGATCTGTTTTCCTTTGAGAAAGTTATGTTTCCTTCTACTAAAATAACCACTCGTCCTCTCTAGCATGCCATCTTGCTTTTGAAGTCAAATACATCTACATCATTGTTATGATATAAAGTACCACACTGTTGTTTGATGTTACACCGAATGGGCTAATCAGTAAAAAGTTCAAATGTTTTTCCTGGTCTCAGAATAAGAACTGTTAAATATACTGGCCTGAATAAACTAGAAAAAAATATAGTGTAGTTTTTTTAGTATTGAACATAGAGAGATAAAACTGAGATAAATCTAGTGAATGGGGTATTCTCTTTTCAAAAATTTAGTCAGAATTATCTGCCACTGATGGCTAAATTAAGTTATTTTGGATCCAAATGTTATTATTTAAAAAAAAATTCTCAAATCGAAAAACTGGTGATAAATTCTTAATATTTTTTCTAAAAAAACCCCGAAGCTATAATTTAAACCTGCTACGGTTAATCAATAGCCGTAATAAATCAATTACTTTATGGTAATCTTGTTTAAAGTACACCATTTGGCCGTATTTATGCAGATTTTGAATGCCGATCATTTGGGGTTGTATCTTTTTGTTTTATATTGTTATTGTTTTCTACTCTTTTGTGGCATATATGTTTCCTTTCATATAAAGTTATATTGCAGATGCTAAATATTCTAATTGGCAATGTCAAAAAGAAGTAAACCCTTCATATTGTTAGAATTGACTTTTCAATTGCCTAAAGCCTTTAAAACTTCGTGTACTCTTTCTACTTGCCAAAACCCGTTGAAACTTTTCTATTTTTAACAGTATTCCCACGCGTGTCGTACTACAACTCTTCCGTTGGGTTTCACTAAATTTATCCCGCCCTGAGTCATCTACACTGTCCCTCCCCATCCCTTAGTCCGTTGGCTGCTCTGTCGTGTCCCCGGTTGGTAGACCGATAACGTTACCGGAGGACGAGTTGCTGCCTGTTCGTCCGTTGCCACAATTCCTTTTCCCGTCGATAGCCGTTTCCGATGTAAAGGAACGTTAATGGACACAATTATGTCGTAATGTCTACTCGTTCGTTCAGTTTCGATTTTTTCCTCTATTTTTCTTCAGTGGTAATGGCCAGTTTTGTTGCCACCGATACAAGTACATTTGTCAAGGTAGTTTCTCTTCTTAATCTGAGGCAACGGACGACTGCGGTACTAGAAGAAAGATTAGTTTGAATTGAGCCTGTATCGTGCAATGTTGTATACTGAATTAGTCGTGAATTCAAGGTTCATTAATAAATATTTCAAGGGAAGAAACTACGTTTCTAGTCTGTAAATCGCAAGGGAGCATTTATCTTGATAATCGATTACTTATTTCAATTGTATTTTCTAATACAATTTTTATGAAATATACGAAGTTTGTCCCATAAGTAAGAGTACTGATTATTTTTAAATTTTTCTACCTAACATTACAACTTATCCCCTTCAAAGTATGACGCTTGAGAAGTGACACAGTTATTTTGGCGTTTTTTCAACCGATCATAAGAGTACTGGAACTGATTTTCCATAAGGGTGTTTAGGACATCGGTTACACTTTTTTGATGTTGTCCACAGTCACACTTCATCTTGTTTTTCAACTTGGGGATTAGTTTGAAGTCACGGAGCTAGGGTAAGGGAATTGTGGGAGGGTGAGGATTTTTTTTTGTTGCCAAAAATTCTCTAATTGACCGCGCTGTGTGAGCAGGCGCGTTGTCGTGGCACAGCAACCAATCATTTGCAATGTCCTTTCGGACCCACTGGACCCGATTACATGTCTGTTCTAGGTAACAAAAATTTCTTGTGAACTATTTCTAATCATTTGTGTCGTTTCTTGACGTGGTTGGTCATCCAGAACGGGGTTTGTCTTCAACGTTTTCCCGATCCTCCGTGAAGACTTTGTGGCATCCAAAAACCATTTTCCTCGATAGAGTGATATTACCACAAGCTTCTTTTAAACTTTGGAATGTCTCATTAAGAGATTTCTTCAGTTTTACACAAATTTTAATTGCGTAATGTTGTTTAATATTTGATATAAAAAAATGTAACCGATGTCCTGAACATCCTTACGGAAAAAGACTTCCAATTAGTGCAAATAACGCCAAAATCACTGTGTCACTTCCCAAGGGTCATACTTTGAAGGGGATAACTTGTAATGTTATGTAACTGTCATAGAAACATTCAAAAGAATCATTATTCTTACTTTTGGGACAGATCACGTGCAACACATTATTGTAATCCATTTACTATGTAGCAATGATTCATCTAAAATTAAACTTGATACGGTATTTAAAATATATTTGATACAGATTAAATTAAATGCATACTAATTTTTCCCTGGATTACCTGTGTTATTACTGACGCACACGAGTGCTGCTTTTATATAAACATGTAGATATATGTACCTATCTGTGTATGTATAAAACAGCTGTTCGCTAAGTATTATCATATGGATCGCGTCATGTTTTATCAAACTTCACTGATATAGCAAACTTGAATAAAACCCTCGCGTATGTACAGATGAATAATTCCTGCCATCACAAAAACGTGTTTCATTCTGTCAGGATAGGAAACGCGGGTATAACATGTCCCGTTTTGTGTTGCAATGCGATCTAACAATAACGATCCAGCATATACATTAATATTCACAAACGGTTTATTTTTTTCATTTCCATCCGTGCTCTCTGCCTTTCTGTCAATTATGTTCCTCTGTGTGTCACGATCATTTATCGGGATTTATTTCGCTCCCCACCCCCCTGATGAAGCATCAGTCATTTTGGAACGGTACGGAAATTCTTTTAGTGAATCCTCATCGTTTATTCTCTTTGTGTATTTTGTTTTGTTTGCAGCGCAACAGCCGCCCAGATGAAAAGACGAAATTCTTCCTTCCGTTCTTCTGTTCATATGAAACACAAACTGAATCGTTAAGCTTCGACTCTTGTCGGAAAGTTAATAAGTTAGGTTAAGGGAAGATGGATTGTTCTATACTTTGATGAATCGTTAAACAGTAATTGGAAGTTGTTGACATTTGATTTCTGAAATTTAGGTTTTATTATAGTTTGAAATTCTTGACAATAACGTAACATTCTAATAGATTCTATTTATAATTTCATTATTGTCAAAATTCTGCAACTTTTTGTTTTACGCGTTCGAAATATAATTCGTTAATTAGTGTATCGTGTCTACGTTAAGTTAGTAGTGCCAACTGCCGAATACTTTATAACCCATAGAATATTGGTCATATATTTTTAAAATAGTTATTACTTCTGCCAGGAGTTTTATGTATTGTGATGACAGCATGGAACTATTTTTAGCAAAAAATAATAAAAAAAATCATTGAGCATAGGGGGAGCTAAAACTGAAAATGGTGCAATGCTATCAACGGTGGCAGCAAATATATATATATACAGTAGAGTCGCGATTTAGTGAACTAATTCCGGCCAAGCCTGTTCACTCTTTAGGGGTGTTTACATTTTCGGGGTTCTGGTCTCACTCAGATATTTTGAGAAACAACTTTTATTCTAGGTACCTAAATCAACTAAATTATGTATGTATATGTAAAATAATAAAAGAGAAGGAAAAATATTGAATCCAAAATGGTTAGTTCAAGGTAATGTGTGTTTGTTTCAAAACTTAATCATAAATATGAATTTGCATTATTTTATTGTAGATTTTCTTTAGTCAATTGTAGATTTTGAAAAAGAGAAATATTGAATCCAAAATGATTGGAATACAAGACCATAGTTCAAGATGATAACAGATATACGACGTTTCGATCATATGGTTTTTGATCATTTTCAAGCAAAAAACAAAATTCTAGTTCAAAAAAACATAAACAAAATCTCTTGAAAATTACACTCAAAAAGTACAAAAATATTTTGAAAAATAAGTAATGTTGGGTTGTTTACGCTTTTTTCAGGTTAATTTTAACTAATTTTTGTCGCAAATCATGTAACACGAGCAAACTGAAATATTCTACTAACAAACACGGTCACACATTCTCCTGTACCCAGACATTAAGTATTTAATTTTTTTTGTTTTAAATTCAAGTATTTTCGTTTACGTGCCATCTAGATTCATATTTAGTGGAATTCCCAGAGAAGTATCGCAAATACCATAGTTTACTGTATCGGGGTTTACAGCTGTTCACTATATACGGGACGTAATGCTAAAATTTAAGTGTTCACTCTATCGGGTTGTTCATTTAATCGAGAGTTCACTAAATCGCGACTTTACTGTATATATATATATATATGTATATATATATATATATATATATATATATATATATATATATATATATATATATATATATATATATATATATATATATATATATATATATAGTTTGTTTAGCGATACCGCATGTATCTGTGTATGTGTATGAGAGAGAGAGAGAGAGAGAGAGAGAGGGAGAGAGAGAGAGAGAGGGAGAGAGAGAGAGAGAGAGGGAGAGAGAGAGAGAGAGGGAGAGAGAGAGAGAGAGAAAGAGAGCCAGAGCGAACACGGTCCGTGACCGGAGACAGTTCCTTGTTTACCCGGAATCCGAAATTGTCCATGTTCATGTATGTATGGGCATGTATTCCATATCAATATATATTCATACAAACTTTCAGAATATGTAATATGTATGTGTATGCGAGTATGTATATGTGTGGGTTTGTCCGTATATGTGTGTAAAATGCTGCGCACTTTTATTGTGTCAAGAATCCTCACATGTAACTTTTGTGTCTGCACAGGTATGTACATACTCTATGTTTATATGTACATAACGAATTTCGTGTTGATAATACATTAGTCTGCTCTGTGAAAATTCGTTTTCGTCATCGCACGTCTTCTGTTTAAATATTTTATCGAACAATAGCAAAATCTATACATAAAAGTTTTTCATGTATAACGAAAATTATTATCTGGTCTCGAGAGGAATCTTTCTTTTGTTTGCTCTCGTTTTCTTTAGATCTTATGGAGAATTTCCGTGCTTTCGTTTAGATAATGTAATTTTTCCGTTAATTATATAATTGCATGTACTTCCACGTATTTCGCTGCTGATAATAAACTTGCTTTTATTTATAATTGAAACAAATTTGAAGTATTCAATCCCTAAGGAAATTATTGCTAAGTAATTACATTTACAATTGGATTATTAATAGATCTAAAATAGAACCAACTTGAAGAATCTTGTGATCGGAAGTTTTAGAATCTCTGGTCTAGAACATAGACCTATTGTTCAGTGTCCACATTGTACAAGTCCAATTTCGTCGGTTATATAATTCCAGTACAAATATGATCAGTACACCAGGTGTTCGTGTCCATGCGGTATACTATAGTTTGCACTAACCGTATCACTGTACGACAGTATCCATAACGGTTCGTTTATTTATTCATATTAAATATTCATTGATTTTAGCCGTGTGTATGAATCTCTACTGGATATCCAGCTAGCTATCGTGACAAATAAACCAAATCCAGTTGCAATGATGTTAAGTGTTTCCACCGGTATGTGGCTTGGAAGCTTTCATCTTCTATGAATCCCGCTAGCTGACTCTGCGTTCGCGTCCACTCAACTCAGATTTGTGCACGGCTTGAAATTTAAATTGCGCATTTGATTTATGTTAAATCGTTAGGGAGCTGTAAAGCGTTTTTATATAGTAGTGAGATAAATGAGGACCATACTTCGTTATAACCGAGTGCCGAATGTAATTGCTATAGAAGTAAAATAGTGTAACAATATTATACTTTGTATAAAACATTGTGTGTGTTGGAATTTAAACGAAAATGTTCAGTGACTATTCATCGTATAAACAACTACTGTAAGTTCAAATCCGCATTAAATTCTACTAGTTTGTTTTTAACTTTAAAATCCATTCATTTTGCGTCGTTTTTACGTCCGAAATACTAAGCAACAGAATTAAACTAAATCGGTAGTTTTCATCATTCGTACTTTTACTTTAGATTCAGTTCCACTTTACAGTCTTATCTAAGGTCAATTTAGTTTTTATAGCTGTACTAAAAAACCTGGAGTTTTATATCTAGGGTCAGAATGTAGTGTTCGTTCTATTGATGCTGGGATTATTGAAGTTGCAGAATGGTTATTCGTGTGATTTGTCATTTGAAATATTTTTCATTCTAGAAATTCTAGTCTTGTTTATAGTTAATAAATATAATATGAATAAATGTACTAATTACGTGATAATGAATATAATTCATCCTTTTCAAGTTCTTTGTATGAATTCTGAAAATCGCCTCTAAAATATCAATTATCTTTGAAAAAAAAAAAAAAGAAATTTGTAACGTTCGTGAACAAGTTTATACTATGCTCGGTAAATGTAGCAGTCAATGTTGGAGATGTTCTTGTGTTTGTAAATTTGCGGTTAACTTTTCGTATTGTTCTATAAATCCTCTTTTGAGCTACGACGGCTGGGCGCGAGCACTGAAAGAGCATTTCAAACAAAAAGGAAAAAGTAGTCACAGTACTCGAGCAGGTCTCTGGAGAAGTGTTGGCTGGCATCACTTCGCGAGTAGATACATACACAGACCGAACAGACGCGCGACCGCACAACGAAAAGTAGAATTCTGTTGGGAGCTCTTCATAATGGTTCGATGCAAACAGATATTATTTATAGGACTCGGCCGTCATAAATTTATTACGCAGTATTATATATACACGCATTCACGTAAAATGGCAGATAGTAGTATATTTCAGCAAAGTTATGGGCGAATTGGGAAAAGTACGTCAATTGTATGGATAAACACATACACACCGTAACTCGGATTATACAGATAAATAGAATGTGCAGTAACCAGGATTATAATTTTATTATTGGAAATTGAGGATTTGGTATGTTAAGCTCGAGGCATAATTCATTTCATTCAATTTTCCAAGCTTATACTTAGTTTTAATCATACACATCATTTTTCTATACATCAATCATTCACATCATTTTTCTGTTTCTGATTCAGCAGAAAGCTTCTGATATTTGCAATTTTACCGCACAAATGCTTCTATAAGTACACATCTCTCCCGCTTCATCCATGTACCTGAAGCCAATAATACAAAAAAAAAATCTGTGTGAAAAACCAATCGTGTCTGTCCGCGCAATGTGGTGTTCTATTTTTTTGTTGCGTCCAGCATTCAGGAAAAAATCTCATCTGTTCAAAACAAAAAGGCCGATATTAAAGTCATAAATTTCAATGTCAACACGTCTTCAATAAATCATTGGAAAACTAATAAATAATTCTTCGTTGTGCGGGATTTTCGCAAGGGTTGCACGATCATGGGTGATGGTGGGGTGTTGAGGTGTAGGAGGGATGGGTACACGCCCGTCGTAACCTCTAGCGTATACGTGACGTATTCATATAAGCAAAATTCTCCTTACGTGGTTGCAAAAAAATTATTTCATAAAGAGGTTAAGTGTTTGATTCATGGGCCCGGTTATCTGACGGGTGACTATAATCTAATAAATATTTGTACGTGATTTTTCACGGAAATCTGTAATTTTTTAATGTAGGTGTACAAAATATAAACTTGTTTCCATCCAACACTTTGTAACAGTAATGCTTGTGCATGCATATGGCTCCAAGGATAATTGAAGTGTAATTCAATTCGAAAATCTACATATATTTCATGGTAATTATTGTTTCATAAATGTATATTACTGCTTTGCTTCGTTTCCACAATTATTCGTCCTTGTGTAAGCTGTGAGTTTACCACAAAATGATGTTAATTGTTGAACCCTACGACCGCAGATATCTGGGTCGGGATCGTTACAAGACACGAATATCAATCATGGTGCTAACTCGTGTATATATTGTACTAAATACTGTATAGCAGCTGGTCCAGTACCTATATCGAACTTCTAGTTTGATCTAATTTCCTGGCTTCCCGCACGTATGACACATGTTCCAAACAGCGAGCATAATCCATAAACCAGCTGGCAATAAACCTGGCGGAAAATATTCTGTTTTACACTATAATAAAATAGAACCGCTGGGACACAGATATAAAATCGAACGCCATCAAAACGGGCTCCAATAGAATTCATACAATATTTCGAATACAAAGTAGAAAGCTTCGACTGAAGAACATTTATACTGTAGATGTTATAAAATTAGTCTGTTATTCGTCTAGTCGTTGTTTTCAGAATAAAGACTTCGTCATAACAAAGTTTAGGCACGACTGTGGCTTAGAGGCTGAACGTAATATTTCATGTTCTCGATGTATGTTTGTGCATTCCGGGATAAGTACGTACATTCAGTTTTACTGTTTGTGGTAGCAGAAGGCAGTAGTTGCAACAACAAGGAAGTAGATAATATCAGGTGACCTTCAGGTATATTTAGTATTGGCCAAACTTAGAGTATGCAAACATGCACATATACATATTCATTCATACATAACTGTTTCATTGCAACAAATATCTTTTTTACACGTCCGGGAGTAGAAGTCGGTTTCTATGGCGTCAAACGCGTGACAGAAATGAAGCATTTACTCCATAGAGACGAAAACACTTTTCGGAAGGGAGTTTTTATTATAACAACGGTTTTTGTAAATTAACTACACCTCAGGAAAAATAAGTGGTTTCTCTCCCTTGGTGTATAATGTACTAATTTATCTCTGTTGTAGGATCATATTTCTGACTTCTTGATTTATAATAATTAGTTTAGCACCACCAGTAAATTAATTATTACAAATCAAGGTTTCAAGAATATGATAATCATACAGAATGATGAATACACACATACACGGATTTGCTACTATAAATGAAAGTGGAAAAGACAAAGGCAGAAACATAAATATGAGAGTGTAAGAGATATATCGAGCGGGCGGGCGGGCCTATTTATGCATATGGGTTATAAAGGCAATGCCCTTGTGTATGTGAATAGTTTACCACAAGACTGGAGCACGTACTAAGCTTTATGTCTTCAGGTAACGACACCCACGAGACTAATACACCATCGTACATCGAAAAACAAATTGAAGTAAAATAATAAAGGGTGATCATAACTATGCAGGATTCCGGTAATCTGTTAACGGAAGTGCTAGAAACCCCTTTAATAATATAAGTATACTGTTTTCCACTATAATATTCCTGACTACTTGACTTGTAATCAGATTATTGGGGGTGCCATATCCTAACAATACACATTCTTTGAAATATTTCAATAGATAATTAGCCCCAAATAAAATTGTGAACCCTGATCTCAAGAATGAATCCCAATAGCTGTACCAAGCGTGCCGTATTCCACTGTATAACTGTTTTCGATCGGTATACTCAGTTATAGTTTCACAGAGGTGAAGTGAGTACATTTTGGTAACCGCTATTTATGTCTGAGTATACCGATCGAAAACAGATATACAGGGAATTATCTCACGCTCCGTACAGCTATTGGGATTCATTCTTGGGATCAGTAGTGAACGGGGATACAACTTTATTTGGGGCTAATTATCTGTTGAAATATTTCAAATAATTTGTATTATTAGAATATAGTATGCCCAATAATCTAATTATTACAAGTCAAGTAGTTAGGAATATGAAAGTGGAATACACTATATGCATATAGAGATTGTTGTATTTTGGATTCAGCACTTTTTATTACCAAGCACTATATATTCGCGAATGTATATGGTTTAGTTAACATGTTACTTCAGACAAATATAGACACTTTTACCAACATTAATACAACATTCCAACATCCTTTTTTTGGCGTCTTGAAAAAAAAAGCAATTTCTTATGAAAGATGATGTAAGCTTATTTATGTGTGACAAATTTTGAACAGCTTAATGATCAGTTTGTTATTCTCCTGCCTTTTTTGCGAGTATATAAAAGCACCTAATCTTTTAAACCTTTCTTCGTAGTTTATCTTACATGAGGATATCGAAATAAGTAGAGAGAGCAAAATATAATATAGAATACGTTTTTTTTTTTCGTGTTTCTCCATTGTCATATGCAATGTACACACAACTCCATCCTCCAAGTTCCAACAGCCTGGATATGTATGCTCTTAGGTAACTTGATAACTTAAAACGAATATACGAACATCATAATAATACCCGTATTAAAATTCGGTACTACTCGCAGACAATATTGTCTGCCAAAATTTGAAAGCATTCCGTACGTATATACGTACGTCAGTATTTGTTAATACAAATCTCTACTCATACTCGTATAGTCACGAACTACATCGCGTTTCAGAAACCGCAACTCCATTTGCCGGTGACAAATACATTTGGATGTGCATACGTACAGGTTCTTGAGTAGGCCACAAGATTCTGCGGTTCATTGAATTGGTGTGGATCTGCAGTTTGAATAACGCAATATTACTACATTCTCTGCTCTGCGGGGCAGAAATTTGTGGCTCTTTGATGCATTTTACTTTATTTTTATTTAAAAGTAGATATGGTGCTTTCAAACTGACTTACTGTAGGCTAATTAATTACATTTAATCAAATCTGAGGAACATGGCTAATAGTAATTCAAATTTTTGGGGGCAATAGACTTAGTGAACATCAAACCTAGTGAGTTGGTTCGTATGGTAACGTGTGGTGTAGGTCGATGTGGAACAGAATACCCATCTACCTGGCTTCGTAACTCGAGCAATTAAAGTCGTCCGGCTTTATTCAAAACTTAATTAATCTTAATTAGTAGCGTACCTCATTAGTGGTTGCAGCAGGTAAATGCAATCACACCCACATACGTATATACAGCCCAACTATTTACTCAGTCGGTATATTTCTACATATACACCACATTCACTCTCTATCCTATTTGATCGCTGTGTTCCAACATTGGAAATCGTGGTGTGCTATATTTTCATGTAAATAGTGTATGTGCATAGTGACTTTGATCTACGAATCCTTATCCGTGTACCAGTAAACGCATCTGCACTGCTAATTTGATTATCTGTCCTCTTTACTCGTGCATCCCTACCCTGATTGCTGGTTGGTTGCTAAACGGAGGTTACGAATACAGCTAGTTAGAAAAGTTATAGCTGGCAATTTAAAGTTACGTACCTATATTCATGTATGTACATGACCATGCTATATACTTTAATGGCAATACTAAATTGCGCTGCTGGAATCAATATGGTATTTCTATGTGGAATAAGGCACTTAAATATAAAATGATCACTGATCATTAATAGTTTATGTAGTGTAGCATGAAATGAAATTGTTATCGTCTTAGAATTTATTTTGTGGATTAGATGTGTTTATCGTTCGAGGTTCTCAATTTAATAAGACTGGCGTTTATTGTTTACTCAATATTCTATTTGTATAATAAACGTTTTGTTCATATTTGTTTATTTTTTGTTTTCAGGTAAGTTACATTTCATATGTTGATGGATATCTACTGCCATGTTCTGTAAGTAAATTTAATTTTACAAATGCGTGTCTGAAATAATTTACTGGATTGTGTGTTTATCGCATACGATGTTAGAATCATTAAGTGAAATCATTTTTTGGATTTTTACTGACGAAATGATTGTCAATCGAGTATTATTGAGAAAGTTTTGTGCGGTGATTTCACCTGTTCGTAAAATATCCACAATGGTATTGTATAACACGTGAGTAGCTATAAAAATGTTCTAGAACATTATTATTATTATTATTATTAATACTGTGCATTTACCACCCGACTGCGTGAATCCACGTGGATCTACAGAAAAATACTACCGCAGTGTAACCTATAATTTCAGCAACTAATTTTTCGCTCGCGTACATCGACTAGATCCCCAAATTTACGCGGCGAACGTTGCCGCTTAAGCCCACAAGCTTAAAAACTAATCCTGCTCTGTAATTCTCTCCCTGGAGCTAGAACTATCAAGACAAATGTTTCATTCCGCGACTCCGAATTGTAAAATCGATATTTCTTTATTACTAATATTACTAGCGTCATCAAAAACAAGAATATCGTTGCTTGCTTATTCATTTCACTAATCGCGTTGGTAATTATTTAATAGTGGTCGCTTGACATTTTATCCAAACCTGTCGTTGCCTAACACTACCCTTGTTTAACTTTCATCAGAGCGTAACGTTGATTAAATTTTCAAAGGTTTCCTGGATGTTGGATTTTCTGCTTTTGAGTCTGAAACAATACTGGTGGCGCCGTCCTGGCGGCGAGTAGCGAAATTGTTGAGGGATAGATATTTGAAGAGAGTTCTAACTTGTGCTGTAGATTGTATTCGTTAGCTTTCCAATAGATGGCAGGGACGTGGTGAACTTTGGCTACCGACCATAAGAGGACAGTCTGTTATCGATGTGACTTACTGTGAGTTCTGCTATGGACCATTGTATGGCGCCACGTACCTACTCATGAAATATATATTCCTTATCAATATATGACTCTGCTGTGTACCAGTGGTACTTATGTATGTATGTGGTACAGTACTACCAACATAAGTCAGTACTTCATTTTGCATAAAACATTTGTAACGAGTTGTTACTTGTTTTAATCTCTTTTCTCATACTGTTTCATTATCTAAAGTGAAGTGGGTTCGCAAATAAATTTTAATTTTAGGGAATTTAGTTAAATTTACTATTTAATTATTATATTAATAAAATATACAAATCTTTTGAAAAACAACACAAAATCTGTTCTTGTTAACCTCGGTAATATTCTTGTTCAGCATGAAACATTTGCGGATACCTAATTTAAGGTATCCTAACTTTCAGGGATACTGCGCATTTTGCATACGGTTTCATATCCTTTTCATTATTATCTAAATTATAATTTGTTTTATAATTTATTGATTGTAAGATACGTAAATACACAATCTCAAACTAATGAGAAATCGTGGGGGGCTTTAAAAAATCCTTTAAGACCGCCCTATTGCAGGAGGAATATAATAAGACGTGTATCTCATTTTCTTGCTGTGCGCGACGCTTCCAAGCTTGAAGTGTCTTGTTCTTGTTTACTTGAACGCAAGTTTCCTGAACGTTCTTTATCCGGGTTGCTTAATGAACTCCGCGGTGGATTTGTGACTTTCGGCGTCGGATCACGAACCCTGAAATGTGCCTGTGTGTAATCCCACCCACCTCTAGTATCGTGCCAGGCATAGTAATCTACATACAACCAGCACCGCCGTTGTAATACTCTTGAATTAGACGGTTTCAATAATTGCAGAAAAAAGAGATTCAAATACTATTAGGCTCCAGAAGAAGTGCAACACCTTCAGCCTCTGAACATTTACCATGGTATATTTATTTCATATTCTCTGATGTATACCAGTCAGTGAACAGTGGACTTTAATTATGTTTCAATTCTGATTATATTTTACTCATACTTATTTGAACTCTTATTATTTAAACTAAATATAAGTTTTTTTTTCACCATGACGTAAACGCTTGGAGTTTCTGATGATTAAAACGAAAAAGAATAATAAACGAGCAACATACATACATACTTACACGCACAGAGCGACGGAGAGAATGGGAAAACTCGGTCTTTGTCGCGCTTGTTTAACTTTTGAATATTAATTTTCGCTTTGAATGAAAGTTTACTGAAGTGTTTCAAACGGTTCGGGCCATGGATCGATAACTTGGCGTTCCACTGAAAGTCTACGCGCTGATTGAACCTTTTACCACAGTGGGGCGTCTAGTGAAACTTCCACAAAAAGGAAAAATGCATCTAGTCGGCTTTGAATAGTTTGGAGATTCGCCCTAGACCCTTAATTGTACAGTGAGATGTAACGGATGCTTGAAAATGGAAGTTTTAATTTGTGCTGGCTCACTTATACATGCTATTAATTAGTTTTTTTAATTTTGGTAGGTGATCCATAGATACGTATAACTCAGATGTAATACCAATTGAGAAATGAACTAGTGTGTGAGTGTTCCACATCACCAATCTTACATTAGCGGTGATGTGATGCGGAACCAAATCGTTACTTTTAGCTGCCTTGTTTCATACTGTACTGCAGTAATTCTGACGGTTGTGTCTGATGGCGTAGCTTTGTCTTGTGTGATCGCGTTCGAAGAAATTGCCCGTGAGTACTGTACCAGACGATAATGACCGAGTATTTCGTGAAATCCGAGATTCAGGACGCCCGTTTCTAGAAATTAGATCCGTACTTACCTGTACTCAGGGTTGTACATAAATTTTACCGTAATGGACATGCGGTCTTAACAACCATACTTGGTGGTACGTAATTTACTGAATAAACAGTTCTATATCTCGACCAACTGTACGTTTAAGAATATATAAGTAAATATTACTCTAGTAAAAATAATATATAAAGTAAAAATGAGTGGTAATTGTCGTTCTTTTACTCCCTGTTGCAGTTATCTAAACATATAAATTGATTTTTAACTATTCCGATCCCTTGTTGTATAAATTCCCTTTAATCCACCCCTGTGCCAAATTGCTGCTGCTGAAAATAACTACTGATTGTTGTGTGCCCACTCGAAGGAGACTGTTGATCGGGATCAGGGGGATGGTTATTCAGCTGATTGACGGCCGAGCACGCACTCACATTTATATAGAAAATCATTTCTGCAGCTTATTGTCGTCCTATTCTGGACCTAATGAAGCCTACACCAGTTTCCCTTCATTCTTTTCCACAGACTGGCCGATTGTGGCGCCAATCGTGCCCGTAGCGGACGTGAGTTGAAACTTGGACTGAAATTTAATGATGTCTATAATGAATGCCGCAGTCTTCTCATGACCATCTGCTAACTGGAACGAACGGAACGCAAACATTATTTTTACAAATATTTTTTTCCCAGAAAAAATGCTGTTGAAGTTGAAAGTTCTTGAAACAAGAGTGAGTGAGTGAGAAGGAGGTAGAATGTAGAGATAATTTAACAAGCAGACCGTAACATTTGTAATTAAATATATGACTGTGCATAGACAGAGAACGTACACTATACGTACATGTTATGTATAATAGGAGTAAATGGAGGAAATCTTTCTGTATGTTTTCCGCGTGCAATGTAATGTCCGTGCAAAAATATGAAGTGGAATATATTATCGTTGGTCTTTAACGAATTTTTCAGCTGACGCACTTCACATGCATGTACGGTTTTAGAACTAATTTACTTTTTTACTTCCAACACTGTAATACGCATTTATATATGCTTGTAACCGTAGCAACGAATCATTTAATTCGTGTCTATTCGCCTGCTAAATACTATTTCCAACTAGGGATGGGTTGTTGAGAGTTCGGTAAATAATAAATCAGAAACAACGTATTTATATCTGCAATGTTATGCTGCAATGACACGATCACAAGTACGTAAACAAATAAATGTAAAAATAACTCAGTCCATCTGCAAAATATGTGTGGGACAGGTTGTTATTGATTTGTTGCCGCTGCTATTACGTGCTCTAGAGAATATAATTTCACGTCTGATCAAAATGCGTAATCAATTGGTGTTTGTTTACTTGGCCGTTGTCTAGCAACGGAATTCGGAGTAATAATGGACTATTGTACATTTGTTGTTTCAGAAATGACATTGAATACTACATTATACACCAAAGGAGAGAAACCCCTTATTTTTCCTCAGGTGTAATGTAGAAATACATCGAGGGTAAAATGGTGGTCTCTGTCGAGGTGTATACGAGCCCCTTCCCATTTCAGTTGGCCCAACCTAGGATTTTTCAGAAATTTGTCTTTAGGAAGCAAAAATACAATATAATACAATGCTTCAAATTGTTTTATTAATTTCACAACATATTTAGCATGTCTTAGCCAGAAGAAATACTTATTCAGTGACTAAACCGATGACTAACATAAAATGAGAATAAATAAAAAAATGAATAAATGCGTAAAATTAACAACGAAAATAAATTTGTAATTTTACTATTAGGATATATCGCTTTTATTTAGTATAACCGTTGATTGTACGCTTAACATGTAAAAAATTAAAAATGGGTTGATGTAAAAAATCGCCTTATTTGGAGCAATTTAGAGTTTTTGCTATAACTTTTAAAAGGAAGCGATAAAGTTGGTGTTTTCTATTGCCTATTGCCAGTTGATTGATTTGGGACCTCCAAAAACCATGTAGTATTTACTATTTTCTTATGGTGCCCAAAAAACTAAGTTAGCCAACTGAAGTGGGAAGGGGCTCGTATACTATTTTTTCCACGATCGGGAGTAGAAACACTTAATTTCATAAATAATGAATTATTATAGATATGAGTGAAATTGCAATATTTAGAAGCCTTTGGAAATGTTTCCTTCTACGCGTGCCATGACAACAGACGTTTATTTATAAAAACCTTTGTTATAATAAAAACTCCCCTGCGGAAAGTGTTTTCGTCCCTAGGGAATAAATGCTTTATTTCTGTCACGATTTTGACGCCATAGAAACCGACTTCAACTGCCGGACGTGTAAAAATGTAATTTTCACTAAAACTTTGATTTTGATATTTGGTTTTCACTTTACGTCACAATTTAATTCACTGTAGTACCACATGTCATATTTCTATGACGAGGTCCAATTTAAATTCCGAATCAAAATCAACAATACCGAAGCGAAACTACGTTCCTTACTAGTTACGAGTTCTTGATACTTAGACAGATTTGATATTGTTCGTTTTGATTAGACCTTGAAGTTGAATGTTGTGGAAACTCGACATATTTGTTTACTTAACAGTGTTTCTCTGAAATTAACTGTGCTGAATTTAGCATACTTTTGTAAAGTTGGTATTCTATTGAAATGGAGTATAGTGATTGAGAGATTTCAATCTCAAAAGGGATTTAAGTCTGTGTACCACGATACATAATTCTGTACTTGAATTGTTTTTACCTGTATGCACCGTATGCGTATGCAAACATGCGCAGTTACCTAGATTTTGACAGTTTGGCAAGTTTCCAAAATAAGTAAACAGAAACATTGATTCAAGCGAGAAGACAATTCTGACGAGGAATTATGTTATATCCCTGTATGAAACAACGCATCAATTTATTTACAGAATTTGAGAGAATATTTTTAACAGATATGCAAATACGTACAACAATGATTTTTAATGGCTATTTTAGAAAATTCGAGGTGGAGGCATACTGTATGATATTAACACTGTAACATTAAATCAATACAGATTGTTTTGATTTTAGTTCACATGTGTACATTGTTCCTCAATATTTTGCAATACTGTGTAAATTTTTCCGTTACCGCTTGCCATCAACAAAAAACAAGTAAACAAATAAAACAACGAAAGTGGCAACGTAAATAAGGTTTAAAAAACGAAAATCTCGCAAAGAGCAGAGAACAAATGGAAACAATTTTCCAATGGATTTTCGTTACTAAAAAAAAAAATAAAAATCTACTGCAAACAGCACATCACTGTTGTGTAAAAAGACAAACATACACAGAAAGAGAGCGCGAGCGAGACACACAGTTTCTTATAGAGAGAAATAGAGAGAGATGAAAAGAGAATCGCATGATGATAAAAAGTGCCACTGAAAAAGTCATCCACATACAAACGTAATCGGATATGACGTCGTTGGGCGTCCATTAAACAAATTACACGGCAAAGGGGGCTGGCATTACACGGTGGTGGGACGGTGATATCGTGATGGATTACGTGGTCAACAAGCAACCATGCGACCCCCATTCCTTTCCCCCACCAGGGGATAAGCTGTGTCCTATTTACTGTCAGTAAAAATTCGGTAATCGTATTACGAAGCGTTCGGTTTTTGTCTCCTGTTGATGTTTTAAAATTTTAGCATAATGTATTGTTTCATGTATAAAGGTTTTTTTTTTGGCCTTACTGTTTTAATCTGCTTATAGTTTTTTTTTTTTTTTTTGGAACAGGGCTAAAAGTTAAAATTACCGTAGATTACATGTCGTTGTATTCTCTGTACGAAGTAATATTCATCATCAGCGTAAGAAAAAAAAAACCACAGCTTGTAATCTCTGGTATATCAATCACTAGCTTAGGATTCAGCTTGTTCATGTTTTGCGTGAATCAGTGAGGTTCAATACAGATAGATAGCGCATTAACATGTGTCTAGTTGTATTGTTGCTTCATGTTCAATACAATTGAATTTTGAATCTCGATGTTTAGTCAAAAAGCAGATGTTCTGTTAGTAAAAAGCCTGTACTTACGTTTGTTATTCTTTGAAATATCATCTGTTTTTATTTCAAATCCTTATCTTCACTTGGGGTGTAATTTGCATTATATAATATAGATTACACACATACACACGGAGAATCAAGATGACAAAACTGAGTTGGTGATATGTATATGGAAATAAAATCTGCGTCCTACGTCCTATTACATGGTCTCGAAAAGAACGATTTGGCCTTTTTCAAATTGAAAGACTTGGATAATGTCCTCCATCCGACTTAAAATATGCATAAAATTATATGATCAATTTAATTTTTTTCATAAAATTCGAAAGGATTAAAAGGACTAGGTGCGTTGAAAGTTATTGGTTGCAAGAGCAGATTAAGGGTATTCTTGAAATTTAAAGGCAATATAGCGATTGTTTTTTGAAATTGTTCGAAATATGTATGTGAACTTTATTTTGTATTTCTGATCATAATGCAAACATTAAGATCAGGTTTGTTATCGGGTAAAAGCTTATTGGACCAAGGAGCGGAATTGACGTAGTGTGGAGTCAGTGAAGGCCGTAATACTCACACAATATAATTTTATGGATATGACGTACATGGATTTTTATAGTTATCTGTTAATACATGAAGAACCTTTGTCTGGGAAGTATGCTTAAATAAGTAGTTTCAGCACTATTATTATAAAGTTATATAATGCTGACGTTAATATTTTGTTTTGTAATAAAAGTTTATATTTTACATTTTTGTTTAATTTTGAAATGTCTTCCATTTAAATTGATTTCAAAATACAATGTCGGTTTTCTTTTTTGCAATTGGTACCGTGCGTTTATGGGAGTTTACCAAATCAACATCTCACTTTGCCCTTGCAAATACTTCAATAACTAACCACTGTAACAGTTCAATCTTGACTATGATGGGTGGGGGTTAAAATCGATTATTTTACCATCCCTCCGCTCGTCACCCGTTATCTTCTGTAGGGAGTCCTGATGTTGTCTTAGCCTGCTAACATCGTCTGGTCTGGAGGATAGCAAGGGTTTAACATTAAATGGCTAAGTGCAAATGTTTGACGAAGGATAGATTAACCACGCACTAGATTCAAATTGGTTCTTAGAGACATTTGTTGTTAAATAAATAAACCTACTAAACCCCACCCGTCAATTGCAACCAGTTTTGCAATTTATTATAAACATTAGTTTCGGAGTATTTACTTTATATTATAATCGTCATCGATAGTCATGCAGTTATCCCGCTATACATGAACGTTTATTTGGTGGCTTATATACAACTTTTTTTTATCACTATATTTATTATTTATAAACAACTATTTAGTCAACATTGTGACATCAGGCTTGAGCAAAGTAAATTAATATATTTATTACGATATTATATATATATATATATATATATATATATATATATATATATATTAATGTTAATATTAATCATTAATTAATACATCAATGAAAAATTATTAATTTATTATTTCTGCTTTACCGTGGCTTGCCTATTTCACGCAGCCACAATTAGCTATATATATATATATATATATATATATATATATATATATATATATATATATATATATATACATACATATATAAATGTTAATATTAATCATTAATTAATACATTAATGAAAAATTATTAATTTATTATTTCTGCTTTACCTTGGCTCGCCTATTTCACGCAGCCACTACATATTACCTATACTTGTGGGTTTTGCTGTTATGAATATTTAACACGTCATCAATAATAATCTACACTAAACTAGTGTGTGCGTTTCAAACTTGTGCTGCTTTGAGTTATGTTGCTCTTACGTATTACCTAGTTATATATCGTAAGTTGTTCACTGCGTCATCAATATTCCTTAGCACTAATTCCTTCTGTTTTCAATTTGTGAACTTGCATTATTCCCCTACTAATCGGCCAACTCTTCGTGTGGATTACAAAGTACAGTGTCAATTTGACGAAGTTCCGTACTTCGTTCTGCCGTGCTTGAACCATTCTACTAAATCATTAGCGACGGTACTAATTAAGCACATTCGTCAATTATAATATTTCCAACATCTCATACTGTTTATATTGTGAAATTATATTAAATCGCTTGCCCATGGGTTCAATATTCTGGCCGGCATAATATACCGATTATGTTGACGAATTGCACTGTGTAATTTGAGACATACCTATTTTCAGTTGGTTGTTAACATTGAAATTGATGGATTGGAATGTTTCAACTTGATACTTCATAGCCCTGAATTTTATATGAAGCTTCGAACAAAATCTTTGAAAATGTACAGTCTAAATCGTTGTTGTGCATGCCACAAGGAGAGTGACACGATTTCTTGTTATTATTATTATTCAAGAAGGGTCGGCAACGTGCGGCCCGCGACATACTTTGTTGCGGCCCGCCAATTAATAATGAAAATAGAAATATACAGACTGATACAAAGTTCCAAATTTTAGCTAAAAACCCCTTAGCTGAATGAATATAATAAAAAAAAATAGGACCCTTTTCAGTCGCTGTACCCCAATGTGTGGCCTGCCTGAAAATATTATTGTTTAATTTGATTCGTCATCTACTAAGGGTTCCGGTCCCTGTGTTATAATATACCTATTTAACAAAAGTGGAAGATTGTCTCAAGGTCATAAAGATGGCGTCTAAATTAGGTGACGGTAACATCTAGCGGATATTACATGAAGACATCATAGAATATTACACTACGCGATAGGATTATTAATGAATGCAAATAATGAGACAGAATTGCCTAATTATATTAATTGTTATGGAATGTAAAATCGATAACTACTTAAAATAAATTTGTTAATTAAAAGAAATTCTTATTCTGTTGAGATTGAATTGCAGTAGGATTAAATACGAGCTAATCTGAAATATTGCTAATGACGATTGTAATCCGTTACTTATTCGGAAGACGGTCGCAAAGCCAGATTGACGAGTTGGATAATGGAATTTTAACTTGATTGTAAATAATTGTGTAATGTACATTTACTACCGAATAATAGTACGTGCATTATGTACAGTATAGAGTATTGGTATTGGCTGGGACGAAGTGACATTATCAACATTATCAATTCACTTTGTGTGGAAAAATTAATTTGAATTTGCAGGTATAAATTGTAATCGGCCAAGGTTATTATTATATTAGATTGTTTCCATCTCTATAGTCGGGTAATTTAGTTGGCTTCCGTATATGGATTGCATATGTGCCCTGAATTGTGGACATGGTAATATGAGATAGTTGTGAATTAGCAGACAGCAATTGCGTTAGGGTTTTGTTCTAATTTGATAAAGTTGTTATAATTATGTCGCTTCTGTTCGTCGCTGACCCAAATACGTGCTCAACTGGACCGTATCAAATGAATTCGGGGCCCTTACACTTCGTTTATTTTCTGTATCCTAAGTTTGTTCTCACAAATTATTTAATTCATTTATTGAATCAATATGAATTCATACATCGTGGACAAATTTCATATAGAACATAATTTATGTTACGTGTGGTCAGCATGATTTAATTGTTATAATTACTTCATTTGTATAAAATTAAATTTGCAACCAACACTACACTAGTGTATTGCGGTTTGCATGATACAGGGTGAAGTATATTTGAAATTTTTTATTTATATTTTTTCAAGAACAGGATATAATGATCAAGATTATCTAGTAACTTCGTTAAGAATTCTTTTAACTTTCATCCTATATTTATCCCTTAATTAATCTCTTTTCCTTGTTCATCGTTATCTCTCTCACGCACTATTTTCTGTCTCCAGGCAATTCTCCAATTTCCAGATATCATCTTCCTGTAGAAACCATCCGATTTCCTATCCTTCTTTTATTATCACTTGTTCTGCTTTAATACGTAGTGACCGCCTGTATATCGAAGGCCAATCGGTCTCTCTAAACATCCTAATTCGTCGGTGTTTTTGTCATTTTTCCATTAATTCGTGAGATTACAGAACGGGATAGCGAGAACCACACGGGCAAGGCAAGCAAACGTTGATGTTGACAGGTCAGAGAAATACCGCAAGCGATGAAATCGTACCACAACTTTTAGCCCTCCTGGAAGGCCATGCCTCCAGGTTCTTTCCTAGCGACAGAAGAAATGGGAGTTGCTTAGATGATGTGGGTGTGAGGAGGGTGTGTGATTGGATAAGATTGACATTGACGCTCTTTTAATTAGATAAGTTCGGAGGACGATACGCCCATTTCAATCGCCATTGCAAACAGATCGATTGCTTATCTAGAATATTGGTCCCATTAAAAGTTTTAACGCGATACGAGAAGAGAAAATATCTCGGCAAGTGGGTGTTCTTGGTGAAATTCCTTTGACATTTTATTAGGAATTTCGGAATTGGCTAACGAAAGAATAATGAATAGAACTTTTTCGGCGATACATTCGAGTATCTTTAATTGGAAATAACAAATTGGAAACATGATTTAATACATAATAATGAAATAAGTGTAAATTACAGTACGTTCTACATTACTTCTGCTCTGTCTAGCATTATGTACTATAAAGGGAACATTAATATGTCCTGAATATAAGCAAAATTTGATTCGGGAAGATTGGAATAAAAACAAGCAGTTCTCGATGTGCAGAACGAAATATATTAATATGCAATAATTAAAGAGCTGACGTTTCGGCCATGCGGTTTGTGGCGACGAAACAAATATTCAACAACATCTATCTAAATATCACATTTGTAAGAAAAACTTATGATTTTAAAATATAAGTCATGACCCTGCAAGGTCATGCTGGAAGATAACGTCAGTCAAGAAAGTAAAATGGTGACATCATTTGTCATTTCGCTTGGCCGAAACGTAAGCTTTTTAATTATTGCTTATTAATATATTTCGTTCTGCACATCTAGAACTGCTTGTCTTTATTCCAACCTTGCCGGATCAAATTTTGTATGTATTCAAGATTTATGAAGTTTTGACAAAAGAAATTAGAACAACATTAATATGTCCTAGTAATATATTCTACTTGACTTAATAAAATCGTATTAATTCAAAATAAGGCACATATGTTGCGGACGTGTTATGTGCTAGGTATTTTTTTATATGAAATATTTTCTAGTGGCACCGGATATATGGCCACATATATTTGCACATACGTGTACATACGTAGATACATATGTATGGTGGGAGGAGACCCGAGTCTGTGTCTGTCATATGTCAGTGGTGAATATTTCGTTGGCGGTACTTGGAACTGAATTAATATCATTTTATTCTTCATCATTCTGGCATTGTACGGTCACCTGAGTGGCTAATTGAAATTCCGGACAGAAATTCACTCCCTTAACTCTTCTACATACATAGTCACGCATACACACATACACACATCCGTGTATTCTCTACCCACATGCAAATATGGTAAGCGTGCATGAGTATGAATAAAGGAACATACATTCATATATCCGGATATGTGGTCATTGTAGAGATATGAGGCTACATACAGACGTACGTGCTCTCATATTTTCGTTCTGTAATGCCTTATGAATGGATTAGCAGAATATATTATCCAACTTTTTGTTTTGTTTATCTTTTACCAAAAGAAGAGCTACTGTGCTGTAACCAGTTATAATCATAACACGTAGAGTTAAAAACCGAAACAACATCCATGGAAATATGGTTCTATAAATAGGCAGTGGTTCGTTTCTCGTTTTGATCATTGCCGGAGTTATGGAACACATTTTACATTAAACTGCATCTACCGTACTGAACTGGGCTGGCAACTTCCCTAAATGATTAATTATGCTACTCTGGCGAACTAGGATGTAGTGTAATGTTCATGATTTCATCGATATAATTATGAATTTTGATTTATTGTGTTTTTTTTTGTTGGCTCGCCTCCTGCATCTTGTATATACTTCACCATATCGATATAATTATTGATTGTACGGTGATCGCATTACACGTCTCCTTGGAGACTCGGATGAAATTAGATTCCGTAATATTTAAATGCCATCCTATATTTTTTATTCCAGCAGAGATTAAAGCTAAAGCACGTATTTTTAAATTGATTTTCGTATTTTTTTTTACTCTTACCATTCCTGGGCTTGTGGAAATAAGTATTATGTGAAATCTAGTAAAGGACATCATTGTCTTTGCGATCAAGGGATATCAATAATATCACACGCTGATAATGTGTTATACTAGGTGTATTTGCAAGCATGGTACAATATAACTTGTATATTCAAATGCGGAAATATGTAATTTACACATACATTCTGTCAAGATCCTCATACATATTTAACATATCTCTCGCTTATATTGTCCACCGAACAAATAATTTTAGGGGTCACTGCCCTTCACAATCGACCCTCGTCAAGTCTCTGTTCCATAACAAATATGTAGCGACTTCAATTACATAAAATTATGAGAATTTTGCTACGCACAGTTTGGCTACGTTATTATAGCAGGAGGCGTTACTTAGCAATTCCTATCATCAATCTAGAAGCAATATATCGCTGACCCTATCTCAAACCTCATGTCGCCGATGGCCGACTATGGAGATTACCTATGTCAACTGTCAAGTACGATAGCGTTTGAACAACGTCAAGGTGACAGAAGGGCAATAGATAATAATAAAACTGACAAAATGGTAACAGTTTAATTTAATTTGTTTAAAACGAAAAAAAAAATATTAACCATTATTTTATGGAAATTCCAAAGGAAATATATATTTCTGTGAAGGCATTTTCCGAAATCCTTGTCACATTTCTTAGTTTTTTGTCTTATTAAATATTTACTTTGAAACGATATATTTTTCTTTTATAATATCTTTTTTTTCACAATCTTGTTACAAGTGTAGGTAATTTTAGAATGCTGCTTCTTTGTTAGTAAAGTAACAAGATAATTTGTGTGATCAAATAGAGTGTCGGATTACAAAAACATGGTACATTGTTGGATTCAGTTATTCACGTACGTAAGTGCTGTGAAAACTTGTATATGCACCTATCCCTAAAATCTCTTTTTTTTTGTAAATATTAAGTTGACTATTTGTAGTTGGACGCCAATGAAATTAGTCATCTTTATGGATTATATTTATACCTGTATATATAGGACATCTTAATATATAGGTCAAATAAAATTGAAAGCAATATTGAAAATGAAAACCAACCAATCTATGGTAGGTGAATCATATTTTCCAATTTTGTGTCCTCGATATCGAACTACTTTCTTCACTTCAAGAAATTCTCGTTATGTAATATGTTTTCCATCAGTTACTACCGTCTACTTCTCATATCCCGTATCAACCACTCGTGCAAGTCAGGTATTACTTGTGATTACATTTCCGATTGCATCAAAATAAAATCCAGCGTGGCGATAGAATTCAGAAATTATTCATATGTAACTAGCGATTTTAGAACAAGATATTGGCGTCATGAAACATGTCCAAATTTATTTATAAATAATTCAGTTCGTTTTTTCCAAATTCCCCTGGCCATGTTCTTTTTACTTTAATTTATTAATTAGGTTTGAACTTTTGCGTACGTCCCTTTTAGTCCATTCGTTCACTGTATAGTACTAATGTTATTTAGGGTACTGGGCCTGTATGTCCCTAGTGATTTCGTTACACTGATACAAGTACATAGCAATTCGCCTCACGTTTTCGACCGGACGGTCTGTTCACGCGCTCCCCATTTTGAGGGATGCCATCCGCTCTTGTGTGTCAGTATCTGGTAGCAGTCTATATTTATTCTCTCTCTCTCTCTCTCTCTCTCTCTCTCTCTCTCTCTCTCTCTATACATATATATATATATTTCTCTTTCTAAAATGACCAAGGGTGAATGTGAATAAGTGTAAAAATCGATGTTTTAACCCTAATGCGGGTGTCCGTGGTCCGTATATCCCTGCTCGGTCGGATTCCGGTGTCCTTTCCCATGGTGGCGGACGAAGTGGAAAACTCGAACATGAGTTTTGCCGGTAGTGCGGTGTCGCAGACGGCATTACACGCAAGTTACGTCTATACTATTCTTGATTTATGCGGTGTGCCGTGAGTTTGACAACAGCAGTGACCTTTGACACTTGTCCCGTTGGCACACAGCAAACCCCTAAATCCAGTAATAGTACTAGCTGCCAGCAGTCGACCCTATCTGCCGAGAACTCACTGGCATTGCCCGATCTGTAGTAGGAGTACGGAAGTAACCCATCCAGACCTAAGGGATTGCGCAAAAAGCAATGCTTAATATTTGATTGCAAATGAAGAGTTAGTGCCATAGGAAGGCTCATCCCAAAAGCATTCCTTACGTTTAATATTTAATCATAACAGAACACTTAACGAAACGTTAGATTGAAAAAAATCGACGAACCTTCCAGATAAAGCAGGTAAAAAATTAACCAGTGCTTTTTTATCATTACGGATTATTCTTAACTTTGTGTCCCAAATGTAGGGCTTTGAGCCACAATTTGAAAAGTGTAATTACAAGTTACAAGCTATGTCGAGTAATTTGTGCAGTGGAATATTAAATTAACAAGAAAACTTTGTGAGAAAATGTTGATGGGTTGTCATGAAGCGTATTAAACAACATGAAGGCGAAACACGGAGATCACAATAGAAGGTGTTTGGAGAGAGGATTGTAGGTGGTGGGGGTGGTGATTATATATTACTTGAGGTGAGGTAAGGCTGCAGAATACAGTTTTGATGAACTGTAAGTGTGAAATTAAATTTCTGAAATTAATTAGGGGACTGAAATTAACACTCAAAGACAAGTCGTCAAAGTGTAAGATTATTCAATTCTATAATATTCCGGAGAATATGAGAATGAAAATACAATATAATTTATTGAATTGAAATTTTGGTTAAAATATAACAACGGATAAAGTGAAACAATGAATTAGCTAGGATGGGCGCGAGATGGTATAATATTTTCCGATTATAGAAAACATTAACTTGACTTTTCAGAAGTTATGTAACACTGCTGGAATACATGCATATGAACACATACACACACAAGTTTGGTATGACGAAAGTGTGTATAAATATTTTTGTTGCCGGCTATGGTCCACCGATAGCAATGTAATTCCCCAAAACTGACGTATCGCGTCTCTCCCTAGCACTGGGCAGTATTAGGCTCAACTCCAATGCTCGTTATTTAACATTAAGCCGCACATCTTGTGGATAATTAAACATCGGGTTTTATTACTGAATGCGGGCGTTCATGCCGCAACGTTAATACACTGTTTTTATTTACTTTAGCACACTCTGTTTTCACTCTGCGTGTGCTTTTTCCTGTTTGCGTGATGTCCATATTGTAAATTTTACTCTTCTGTCTCTTTCTCCAAATCACACACATACACGTATATTCACTCTACATATGTGTGTTCTCTTTACTTACTCTTTTCAAGTAATTGCTCCGCTTTCATTTATTCTTTCTTCTTTTTTTATGTATGCTAAGATCTATCTTTAATTTTCTTTTTATTCTACTGTTGCACTCTCTGTTTTACTTATGCATTCTTCCTTTTTGTCTGGTTTATTCTCCATATCACTTTCTCATGTTATATTTATCATTTACCTCCTGAGAATCCTTACATTAGTTTTTTTCTCTCGCTCTGCTTGATGTTCGTCTGTCTGTGCTCGCTGCTGCTGCTGCCCCCTGTAACGTTCAGTTGCGTGCTCTGAATTCGTTGGCCCGAAACTTTCTGTAAGTGATTTTTTATTTTTTTAATGACTGCTTTTTCAGTCTTTACCGTCCTGACTCACGAGTTTTACCACATAAAAAACGTATATACGTTGGGTGAAAATTCTGCCTGTGTATATAGATATAAGTTCGTACTTCATGATCCGAAAAAAGAAACGCGGCGTGCAAAACATGATTGCTGAAATGTTTCACGCTATACTACCATCATACAGCATGCTAGCTCAAAATTCTTAAATTACATATTTGTGTAATGCTTTGTGTGTTATGTGTAATTTTCATTTGTTTTTAACTGATTTTTGTTATGTTGTTCTCATATAACGTTATTTTCATTATTTCTCTCTCGAAAAGGTTGTATTTTTGTATATAATCTTTGTTCACATTAACTTTCTAAGGATAATTACACAAAGTTCTTTTTATTCTATTTCTTGGAGATGTAAGACCCGCGAACTGTTCAGTCATAATTAGTGTTGGACATAATATGGTATTGTTCCATATTATAATGTAATATAGAATATCATATTAAATATATTCATAATTAGTTGGATATAATTCGGTCGTATTGTTATGCAGCATAGTATTCTACAATACTATCCTGATGTGTTCTTTCTACGTCAAATTTATCAGAACCTGTCAAGCCCTCCTCTTATTTAAATTAGAAGCTAGAAGCAGCTTTGTAAATGAAATTTTTCTTATTTTAGTAGACATTACGAATGAAGGAAACTTGAACTGAAAATAGTATGTAGTCGTAGCTATGTTCCGCATAGCAGCACATCATCAGTTGTTTTCTTCGTGCAATTTGCAGATAAATTTACAAATAGAACTATAAATTCATCCACTTTTATTTTCCGTTTCCTGAGGAAACAATTACCCATAGTCTTTTTCATCTCGTGTTGTCTAACAAATTTAAACCCGACTCAGACATATTTATATAGTTTTTTATTTAGGACGGTGGAACATTCTGGCATTATGCCATTGTGCATTATTGTGAATCAAAAGTTAATGGTAAATATTATTGCAGTTAGAGAACATTTTTTGATGATGTGCACTGTCAACCGAAAACGGATTGATATACGTTACATGAGTTTTGTCGAAAAGTTCAGTTTCACTAAGTCGGATTCTTCGCTGAAACGGATTCACTGATTCCGTTTCCTGCTGCAAATCTGCTCGCTTTTCCAAGTTTCCCGAGCAACTGAAGAGAATAGACCAGCAATAGCAGTAGTAGAAGTAGCAAGGAACTGTAGTAGTGGAAGATATTTTGTATCACGCCCACACACGCACGATCACGCGTTCTCAGTCATCTCTCTGAAGGAAGCATTGATCCGTTCGTGCATGTATGTTGGAGTACGATATGGAAATCGAATTTGCGGCCGTGCAGTACCCAAGTGTGTGTGAATTTACTTTGAAATGTGCCACCGGGTATCGGTTATATATTCCTATGTACCCGTAGATTCCTCCCTTTACCCTAATACCTCCTTCTGCCTTGTAGCACCAACTCGCAGCTCTATCGCCTAACCAACCGCTGTGCTTCAACGAGTTTAGTTCAAGATGAGATTTTGAAGGAATTGCTACGAGAAAACAACACGAAGAATTGTTTTATATGGTACGATTTCAGTGGTGAATTCTTTCAACAAACGATGCAAGAATATTTTCTGCTTTTCTTTTGTTTATAGCTGTTGTTCATTGTGCATATATTTTGTCCGAAATAAACATCCTATTTCCGATGAAAATGTTGTAGTATAACAGATATTTGAAATAAATATTGAAATATTTGCCTTTTCTATATAGACAAATAATAATCGATCTTGCGACTTCATTCCAACATATTCCAATAGTGCACTTTAAATTCACATGTATCTCATTTTGTTTTCAACTGTTCAGCAATAACTATATTTGTGGGACAGTATCATAAATATGATATCTGAATTGATTTGAGAAACATTTCAACTTTTTATTTTGGTCGTCGACAATACCGGAAAACATTGAATTTTAACCAAATGTGTCCGGCAGAATTTTTATTGCTCTATTTCGAATAAAGTGTTCCAAATTCCACGGAATCTGTCATTTTTAGCTCATCGACCTCCTGTCGAAGAGCTATAGTGTTCGGTACGATGTCTGTAGCATCTTCCGATTTCAAAAATTTTTGCACAGAAATCCCGGACAGACCCCCTGGACCACGAAATGACTATTACAACATATGTCCGTATGTATGTCGCTCGTCCGCTCGCTCGCTCGCTCGCTCGCTCGTACGAGATTTTTTGTTCCACTCAGATCTCCTAAACTACCCAACGGATTTTTATGAAATTTTTTCTGCAGATACTTGTTATGGTCTAGTTGTGCAAGGTACATTTTATTTTTCAAAATTTTCCTTCGCACTTGAGAAAAAAAATATTTTGCAACTTTTTTTCAGTTTTTATTTTTTTTCTCCTTTATTTTTCACTCAATTGTATTCAAAATTTTCTTGCATATGCAGGAAATGGAACAATATTTTTCCATATTTTTTATTTTGAAAAATTATGTAAGACCATTGGAGAAAAAAATATTTTTTAATTAAAAATTGAACAAAAGAAGATCAATGCATTTATAGTCGGCTTAGTTTGCTTTGCTTTTGTCAAGAGAAGAAAATGTATTCACACTTGTTTTAAATTTGTTGTTTTATTTGCGACCTAGGCACCTACGATTTTAAAAGTGAATTTAGATAAATAATAATTTGTGATATATTCAGACTTGCACATACGTCGATGAGCTGCAGGCATGGGTGACTAACCCATTCTTTGAATACTAGTTATTTATTATCCAGGATGAATAAAAATTCAGTGGCTTATTACTATGTGTTATTCTATTTATGCTTTAACTCTAAATAATCTTAAAGTGCTTTGAATGCTTCACAATTTTAATTGTTTTTTGTACTTCAAAATAGACCATTAGATATATTTTCTAAATATCCTATAATCGCTTGAAAATTGTGATTTGAAAATTGTGATTTAATGTCAATTAAATTTATATTCCAAAATCACTGCTGTAAATACAGAGAAGTATGCATTGGTAAATGTTACTTTAAAGCTACAAACTTAAGTTTGCTCGACGAGTCGCTATTGAATTCAATTCATTTTGTCATTACATCCATCGTAATCAGCAACGTTTCACGAAAACCCTGGTAATTTCCAACGAGGCGGCAACGAGCCGGGATATTCGAAGTTGTCAATCGCTCATTTCACGTTAGATCTCTAACATCGAACTTTCTGTCGTGTGGAGCTTCCAATATTTTTTGCAGCGTCATAAAATATGTTAACATAAATTGATGTCGTTCGGTTGGAAATCTCTAATATGTTTCACGACGAACATGTGGTTGACAGTACAGCAGATTATATACCTATACATATATAGCAATCACGAATCACAGGGTTGGATTATAGGAAAAATCATGGTAATGGTCTAGAGATATAATAAATATGTTGATTGTGTCGTATTCTCTAAATAAATAAATCTATTGGATCCATTAAAACTTTACTAACGTAAAATAAATCTGGTTTATTTTAAACTTCTGCTTTACTCCTTTTATATTCGATACGGTCCTGTCAGGCATCACGGCTACCCTTCACTGAGGTGGAATTATTATTCGTCGATGTTTGATTTGATGGCTCTTGATGTCAGCTAGGGAAGTGGTTGCGTATGTATTTGTGGTAATGCCCGCGTAGTATGTAATATCAGTGATGACAATCTGTCGATGCCGCCTGAAATTAATTAACGTTATTATCAACTGAACATCTCCAACATTGAATATTGAATCAAATATGCAGTTGCTATTAGAGCTATATAATTGTAAATATCTATCGTTTATTTACGGTATGGAAGGAGCATTCGCATAATGGAGTACGGGAAATAGAGAAGAATTTTCACGAAACATTCTGTTCTTATATTTTGTTTATAATGATCAGTTATTACCGCTCAGTTTTCAAGTTGCACAGATAATGCGTTCAACCAACCATCCCTCTTTTTAATAGTCACAGCGCATTTTAAGCATTAGGATTCTTTTTTGAAGTGTTGAAAGTCATAGGTTTTGTGTACGCGAAAATGTCCTGGTTTTTCAACGTTCAAAGAGTGAAAGTTTCCTTTTAAAAAGCGCTCTTCACTCCCTTTCCTTAACGTCGTTGTTCATTGGAAAGAAAAGGAGTACTGGATGCGAAAAAGCCGACAGGAACAAAAACAAAAACAACGTATAGTTTGCTAAATTATCTTTCATGACATCACAGAGAGAGCTTTTCCTTGTCGACTGCCTGTACACTTGTACCTTCTTGCTTTTCCTCTGCCAACCAACTAGGGGGCGCGAGGGCGCCAGTTCTCGATCTACATTTGTTTTTCTGCCCCGTTGCTTCACACAGCGGGATATCAGCTCGACGACGGCTTCGGTGTGTGCAACTTAGAAGATTCAGTATTCGGTTCATCAAAATGTTCCACGTGCCATATTAAACTGTTCACGTGTTCATGTGTTTGTCACGCATTGTCAAATACATCTACCTATACAACCGTCTGTACATACTATGTGCATATGTGTGTTGCATGTATATATACCCGTCCGTACGAATCTACATCAAAATTCCATTGTAGTATCTTGTTCTTACGTAGATATCATTTTTATTACTAAAAATAGTCGCGTGAGTTTAAAAGAAGAAAACATTTTTACTTTATGCAATTATAGATACTATTACTATGAAATTGCCCTGTGTTATAAGTTCTAGCAAAGCTGGCTAGTGTATTTTGGAATACATTATATCTTTGTTGACGATACCATTTTCTGCTACTGTCAGTTGCGATGCTGGTGCTACATTTTTATATTTATTCAAAACGTTTCCCGCTGTCGCTCGTGGTGAATGTTATCGAGTCATATAATCTCCTTTCGATTTCATTTACTGGAAATGTATTCCACGGTTGGTGTTTTCCATCTCATGCATATCTTTTCCATCACACACACCAATCAGCTTCCAGGCGTTGTAAATCCGGGAAAAGGAATTTGAAAAAAAAAACTGTTCGGAAAATTACAATTTTATCGAGAACGTCGAATGGGAAAACTGCCAGATATAACGAGAGTACACCAAGAAGAGCACTCATGTGGATACTCTTGAAAACATTTCGATTTTAATCAAGGTCTACAAATAAAGTCTATAGAACGATCACAAAGTGAAATTGTAGTATGTTATTTATTATGCTTATAATATATATTTATAATTTTGTACTAATTGTTTTTTTTTTCGTTGTTACAGGTAAGTCTTCCGTGAATATTTCCAAATGTGTGATGGAATTCTACTCACACCCTGTGTAGCAGGTAAGATTGGCGTTGTTACCGAATATGAAAATTAATTCCCTTTTCGCTTACAATTAAGATTGAAATTATTATCGAAGAGAATTTTCATCATGTGCCATACAAAACCAATATTGGATACGATACGATATTTCAATGGCGTACACAGGATAAGCTAACAAAATGAAATCAATTTTCATGTAGGTAAATTTGTGGTACGTAATTAAATGCGTAATCCTTTCCTGAATACAGTTTAAGCTGCTAGTATGAGAATTGATATGGTAGAAAGGTAAAAACAAAGATCTACTATGCGTTTACAGATATTTGCCTTGTTCATTTATATGCATATTCTTGCAAAACTATACCAATTTACGCATGTGAGTAGATGTATATATGTCACCATTAAAATTTGAAGTAGCATGATTCAACATGGAATATACAGTACACAATAATATTACTTTTATGAGTGAAAATATGTTGTATGAAGTAATATGCATATATGTACGCTTGCATGCTTGAACTACGTCAAGTAAACATCTATTGTTACGCACAGAAATGATCTTTGTTCCGTTCAGCTTGGATCCGGTATGGCCGTGACACGGAAACATCGTCGCATCGTTCCCCAGAAATCGTAGGAACATCCGGCGTATATTCTGGCCCCCGCCATTCATGGGCGCTCATGTCGAAACGTGTCTGGCGAAATAGAATAATCTCTTGGATTTCATTTCCACATCACAGAGACAGAGAAGCAGACATAATCTAGAATAAGAGACGCGCCAAGGCACTTAACTCTAATGTATTATTGAAATGAAATTCTTATTGTTTAGATATGTATCTTTCGTTTGTGGTTTGTTAGCGATTGAAACCTGCTTTTAGCTATTTTCTAATTGCTATTAATGCTAAATAATGAGTTTGTAGTATGAAGTTTAATTTGCAATTACACAATGTTATTGTGAATATCTGATAATATTGACTGGGGAAATCATATTTATTAGGTTTTGTATATGTGGGGAACACAATTTTGTAGCTATTATTTTATGCATACAACGCATCTACATTCGGATATCCTCTTCACAGACCAGACGGGCTTACGGGAAATCAAAATGTCAGTCGAACGTCGCATTTAAAATGCACCCATTTCGATTTCGCTTTTCGTCGAAAATATATTGTATTCAATAGTTCCAAGTGTGGCCGCAGATCGCGTTCATGTATATCGCGGTTGTACGATACATCACCAAAGGTTGGCGAGGGAATGAAACGTTTAAGCGATTACTGTGGAAAGAGGGCTGTGCATTGAAACGTAAAGGAGTCAATTGTCTTGAGATTCTCGTTTCAGTTTGCTTCGTTGCACACACATACACAAGATCCGAGTTGAGTCGAGAAAAGTCGAGATTTCCAGCAATTCTACCTTGGTATTTTGAGGTCGAACGAATCTCGTCCGGTTGGCTCGCTGATAATAACTAGATTGTTTTCTTTTTACCAATGCGGTTCAGATTGCAGCAGCGCAGCTATTTCTAAAATAAGGTATGAATTTTTCATTTTTAACCGATGTAGCATCGGGAATCGTGAGTTGTGGAAATTTAATACACTTTATTGATTGAGTTGAGGAAAAAAAACTGTATCGAAATTGTTTTGAGAAATGTTATGATGTAACTGTGAATGGAGAGAAATGTATAACAAATAAAACAAGAATAAATGAGGATACTTCAGAATAGAACATACTACAAGTACATTTAAATGTTGAGATACATATTCATAATATTATCAGAATCTTCATGTAAACATTGATTATATTCGTGTCACACATGTGTCATTCTCGTTAATAATATGACTGTGATACTAGTACGCCTTAATGCCAGACCTGCCTGTGAGTCGGTACATCAGAAATACTATATTTTATATTAACTTTTTAAATTATAAAGGTTAATAAAACAAAACTAGTATTTTTACGAATTATTGTCTATAGGCGGAACTTGATGCAACTATTATAAATGCATAAATGGCACAGACACAACTCAAGGCACACACATACGCATTGTTTTCAGAAGTCGAAAGTAAATATACCCGCCATATGCAGTATGCATGTAAGTCATGTTTTGAGATTTGTATGCTTAGAAAATTTTGGAAAAACGTATTACATATAGCAATTTTAAAGCTACGTTTCAAAGTAAATGGGCGTGCAAGCTTAGTACGTGTTTTTTATTAATGCCTACCTGAACAAGATAAATGAAATTAGGACAAATATTTCCTGTCAAAAAATTCTCGACAAAGGGTGGAAATTCGGGATTGTTCTAAAAAATTCGGAATTGTCCCGAAAAATTATAATTATAAAATGGCGAATCCCGACTACCTTTCTTCAGTCATTCTGCTTAGTTGCTTTTTATTAATTTTAATTTTGAGAATAATCTTTGCTATGTTGCTACACTTACTGACGGGGAAAATAATAAAATTGATGTATAAATATCCGGGAAAGCCAAAATGAGAGTCATTTTAAATAATTAACAATTCAGTTACCTCTCTTATTGAAGACAATTTAACTATTGCTGGTCTCAAACTAGCACTAAAGGAAGATGTTAAATCGGTGTACCGGGTCTTGGTGCAGTCGCACCACTTGCTCCATGATATGGTACACCACTGTATGTGTTTCTCGCTTTAGGTACATTGCGCCCTACCGCGCACAGTACAGCCGACTGTGAGATGTGCGCAGTTCGATTGGCGAGTAAGACTAAGTAATATGTATTAAATTTCATTTTACTTTATTGTAAACATCAAGCTATATCCCAGTTACCAGGGGTAGCACAATTAAGTATTTATTGACTTGTTTCAGCGAACTATTTACATTATTAATATAATAATATGGAAAATATAGTATTTAATTTGTCCATCGACCCCTTACAAACTTCTATCGACTTCTAGGAACTTTGTAACAACTTAACGACCCCTTCCAAATGTCTTTCGACCCCGTTGGGAACCCCTGGGTTAGTACAAACTTTGACCGTGAGCTTTGTGCTTGTTTGTTATAAAGCGCTGTTGGTTCATGAAACAAAAATAAAAAATACCACATTCTAGCTGTGGATTAAAAGAGTTTGATTAGGTTGGCAAAGCTTTAGCGGTTGTGGAATGTACCAGGAGTTGGTAGTTGATCTAGATCAGTTCAGCTGGATGGATGTCGCGGTTGGAAAACTGACCCGCCACATCAAAAAGAGCAAACCTTTTGTGCCGCATCTCGAACCCTCACATCTATTTGTGTACTTTAAAATTAGTAATTTATTCTCCGGACCGAATGTTCTACCCTAATATTTCCTCAACTGTTTTCCATGATGATGAAAAATTCTTTCACTATTCGCAAATAATTTCTCTTAAATTTAACATTGTTCGCGTTCCATTTGAAACTAATATACAAGCGGTAAGAATGGTAAATAAAAATGGTGCGTTTGTTCAGAGTAATTATGGTGTGCAAATAGAACAATGGCTGTGCAAATATAAATAATTGAAATTATAGCATGTCAGTATATTGTACATGCATCCCTGTATACGTATCTAAATACATACGAATGAAGTTCATATTTGAGAGCTGGGTCTGTTCGATGTTTGTTAACTGTTCTGTATACGTTGTTTTTTTATTTGATTTTATTTTTAATGTTGAGTAAATGGAACAAACTGAATTTACAGCTGAATATTCATTGACATATAACAGTGTGCTCTGTATCAAAAGTACTTATTTTTAATGGTACTGTGCAAGGGGGCCAGAGGGGATGACACCCATGACTATGTTGAAAAGCGGTTTTTTTTTAAAAAAAAACAAAGGGAGAGTGAATTCCTCTTGGCAGCCCTAGTACTGTGTAATCTATGTAATCTAGTTAACCGTTGAAATAATTTAATTTGTATCGTTTAGTTTTGTTATAATTAATGTAGCAGTGCTCCGTTCATGATTATTTGCGTAATATGTTTAAGGTGATAGGACAAAAATATTAAGCCGTATGCCGCCTGTGTAAGTTTTAATCTATTGTTGATTCTTGTCGTCAGTTACTTCCATTTTTATTGTGTTCCTTTTTTTACTCTTCATGTCTATACGTATATACTAGTATAATCTCTCTGTTACGTTTACAATTACTTATACAGGCTGTTTCATAACCTCAGGTACTTATTTTAATGGTATATAGTGCTAAACATACTGATCACGGTAGAAAATTTTTTTTTTTTTCCAAAATTAACAAAATTAAGGATAGTTTTCCAAAGAGTACATTTTTTATTAACACTGGATTTATATATATATATTTTTTATGATGAATAAACGAAGTTAATTAGTTATGCAATTACACAACGAAATATTTGAAAATCAAATTAATTAAAAATATTATGCTCAATCTGAAAGTGAACGAGTAGCACAATACACAAACCAACGAGATCTGATAATTAAATTGAATTAGGTATTGTATAATTTATTGTTTGTGAATTAAAAATTAAACACAATATTAACAAATATGTATATAATTCGTTGATTTACTACTTATCTTATTATTATTTGGTTTTTCTTTTTGTATTTTTGTATATACCGGGTGTTAATTAAAAAACTGGCCATAGGCGTTTAACATGTAAAATCAGTTTTTCCTCCTGCATTAGTTCCCTAATTACTTTAGAGAAAAATACTTTAAATAAAAGTTGTAGAGAATTAAATTCTGTATCTAGGTGAACAATCAGATTTAATGTTTGATATTTCATAACTGAGAAAATCAAATTTAAAATTTCATGAAAACACATAATACATAGGAATAGCCATGTAATTTAAACAAAATTAAAAACAATTGTATGACATTGTATCTGTCAAAAAAAATTATTAAATCACGAATATTTCGATAACTTTGTCCAGAATAGAACCATTTTAGTACTTGAAGCTTTTCTTCATGTGAAAACTGTTCCATAGTTTTAGAAATATCTGTTATTGAACGAAAATTACGAAACACAAATATTTTTGACAGTTACAGTCATACAATTGTTTTTATTTTTGTTTAAATTCCATAGCTATTCCTATATATTATGTGTTTTCATGAAATTTTAAACTTGATTTTCTCAGATATGAAATGTCAAAAATTAAATCTGATTTCTCAGTTAGATGCAGAATTTAATTCTCTAAAACTTTTATTTAAAGTATTTTTCTGTAAAGTAATTTGGGAACTAATGCAGGAGGAAAAACTGATATTACATGTTAAACGCCTATGGCCAGTTTTTTAATTAACACCCGGTATGTATGTAATTGTATTTATGTATATATACTGGGATTGTGTAATAGCTAAATAGCTAAATAAACGTTATATTATATATTATTATTATAAATTTCTACCGTGATCAGTAAGTTAAGTACTATATACCGTTAAAGTAAGTACCTCAAGTTCTGAAATATCCCGTATACGTATAAGTACATAGTGGTGTAAGGAAAACCTGTACATAGTTTGTAAAAAAATATTCATGTTCCAGTATGGAAATGGTACGTAGTGAAAAAGTTTTGTGCGTGATGTTCAGCAACTGTCGGTTCATCGTAAACACAGAAGTATTGCGAATGGGGAAAGAATTTATGTACACATGTTTCATCTGCATTTTAACGTTCAGAATGAAATGAAAATGAACCGCACTTCAAAGGAAAAGTTGCGAATACTCGTGTACATACGTATATACATGTATGGACAAGTATTTATACGAGCAATAACAAAACATTTGTTACAACACGTATGTTAGAATTTAAAAGTCCCATACTACTACTTCTTGCCTTCTCTTCTTCCCTTCTTGAACATATGTATGTACGGTGGTCGGTGAATGCATAAATATTAATGTACCCGATTTCAAACTAGGCCACTCGTTATAAGAGCCTGTTCCCTCTGTATGTATGTTGATGGCTGTGTATTCACGTTACTGTTCCCATGGTAACAAAATAGTTCACTACATGTGCGCTGTTAATCTTCAGGTCCCCGCTTTTCGTACTTAGAATCTTCGCTACTATCTATACGGCGGGAGCGCGGATGTTGTTCACTTGTCGCTACGGCATCCCAAATGGAATCGCACGTAGACGTACGAACATCAACATCGGCCTAGAGTTACTTGATCCTTTACTGTTTCACTATCGGCAAAGACATTATCTCTCATAGGGCATTTTCTATTCACCTCCAGTTTTCCTCAGTACACTTAGAATTAATAGGTAAAAAGATCAACATCAATTTGTATCTCTCAGCCTAATTTGCTTCACCGGTTTAGAAAGACACCGTCCTTCGAATTCAATTTTTGCTTACGTTCTTCCAGTTATATTTCGAATATTGTTCTATAATATCATACGAATATAATTCACAAAGTATACTACCTACTTTCCTAATTACTTGATTAAAGGGCATTTCGTGAAATATTAAAAGAAGTTATTCAGAGCTAAGATCCCGGGGGAGTAGAGTACGAGGCGCGTGGAATTATATTTATTGCTTGTGTCCGGCTTACTTTTTAATGGCGGCGTGACAAGGCGTTCCTAATTAGCACGACCCAGGCATATTGCAAGAGAAAGCTACTCCAGAGTCCAGTACAACATTCTGGCATTCGTGCCGGGAGGAATGACTGTATACCTTTTTAATCTCCGGTGTCTGGGAAATATTCCCTCCTTTAATTATTCCGTTTCTTTTCGCCTTTCACTTGAAATAATGTTTACCTAATGAATGTGCACAATTCACAATGAAACTTATTCCTCATTATTTGTTCCACAAACGATTTCTTCACGTTTTTGTATTCAGTCTACTTTTCTGTTCAAGCTACGCAACGCAACCTTTACTTTTTGTCTACCTTTCAGCTTGTATTCTATTGCTGAGCAAGTCTTTTTCATCCCGTTTTAAATTTCTTGCTGTATTTATCAAGAACTTGACATCTTGAATAAAAATTATGAAGCTATTTACATTTTAAAGTGTTTAATGTTGGGTATTTCTAGAGAAAAATGATACGATATTAAGGTGCCGCATATAATGTTTACAGAGATACCGTTGCTGTTTACCTTGGCTGACTGTTCAAATTTCACGACTGGATTCATTTTTTGTCTTCGTGGGCTTATCCTTCATATTTTGGTGTCTGCTTTGTAATATGATACGTCATTATTTCACTCGAGACATACATACTTACCATATTTTTTAGAACTGCCTTAGATTTTTCTATAATCCATTTATAGATGAAATTACCTATTCACATATTCACATACCTGCGTATGTCTCTATGTACATAAATGTATAATTGTTCAAATAACTGATGTATTGGTGTACTCTGATAGTCCCGTAAACCAGTCCATTTATTATCGATTATTAAATGCACCACTGGGAAATGAAACAACCCACATATTCACAGTGTGCACCATTTTATGACATGAGTTGGTAAATGAAATATTTATGTTAGTCATTGTACATTCTGCAGAGCATCTACCTATCTGGTTCTAGCAGGGCTTTTAATTTTTGAAACACACACGTTTTCCCTGGATATTTCTATACAAAATATGGTCGGAATTCTGCAATTTTTTAAGCCATGCATAAAATAACATACGGCAATGTTGCACTCGGGTGATTTGTATGGCGAATGAATTTTACGAGCTACGTTACAATTTTAGCATTTCGTATCTCCTCTCTGAATATCACATGAATTATAAACATTTTAATAATTTATTTACAGTTCCTAGACGGTCTATTGTATAACTGGACTTGAACCTTCAATATATATATATGGTGATTCACAAAGAGTGTAAAAAGTTAAGTATCTACCCGAAATCAAAATTTGATGAATGTACTAATAAATTCAGATGCTTAACAGCATATTAACATTAAGAAATCTTAGAAATTAGGAGTATAAGAGATATAAAGTTAGTTAAATTAGACAAAAGTTGCATGTTTATAAGCAAATACATACTAGTGAAAATGTCAGTTTTCACGATTTTTTATTTTCGCTTTCTTACTGATTACAATGAAAAAAAAAGAAACAGAAATTAACTTATTTAAAGGGAAGAGAGGTGATGGTCCGCGAGTTCTCCTCTAAAAAGAAAATTATGAAAACACATTACATATTGCAATTTTCAAGCTATTTTTCATGTACAAAATATGCAAAGCGAAATTTTTAGTATATTACGTTCGTTGTTAAGAAATTGCAGTTTAGCACATTTTTTAATAATGTCTTTCGGGACAAATCGGGACAAGATAACTGAATTCGTGATATATTTCCTGTGAAAAACATCTAGACAGAGGGTAGAAATTCGGGACTGTCCCGAATTTTTCGGGATGTATGGTCCTTAGAAAAATGTCTCCGTATAAATATGTAGAAACAAAAGGTAGTAAATTTTGAATGGCGATGGTAAACAGATGTGGATATTATAAAGAAATTGCACTTAAAGCAGCACTAAAATCAATTTAAATTTTGTTGGGACATACTAACAACGTTAAGTTGTTTGACAGTCCAGGAATTCACTTCGATTAAGCCAGTGTCGGACGATCAAATTTTCTTTCAAATCGTTGATTTCTAAATTGACAAACTGACTAACGTGACATCAAGGTCGGTATTTGAACAAACTTCTCTATTTAGAACTGTTCCTAATTGTGATTGGCTGATGCGTCTCGCTGTTTTAAAGAGAGACGGAGCATTCGAAATAAACTGTCAACGAGTTAGTTAATTCCAACCAAATATTATTAGTTATTTTTCTGATACCAACCACATTGTACAAGAAAGAATTTTAAGTAGATTTATTATTGTGTCGTGCGATATTACGATAATATGCAGTATTAAAATATTTGAAATTCATTTCATATTGTCAGTGCTGCATTCCAAGTTCGATTCCCATCGTGTTGATTAATATATCGTAAACTGCAATTTATATTTTCATTTACTGCGTACAATGCTAGTAATAATACATTGAATATATTTTTTGTTGTTTTCAATTGTATAGGGCCTATACATATAACCTATATTATAGGTTTTATGTTAAAATCATGAAAAATAATTTGATAAGTCAGTTTGAGCGTGAGACACCCAGCAACCGTAGTTCGTTTCAAATTCGCTAGCGTGACGTCAAAATGACGTCAGGGCTAACAGTTTGTTCAAATAATTTGAAACGAAATTTAACCGTCTGCCGCCGGCTTTACACTTACAGCGGCCAAAATACAGAGAAGCGTTTAATAGCGGATTTCTTTGAATTCGTCTAAAGTGTGTTTTACATCTGTCGAGCTTCAAATGATTATTCAAATCATTTAAATTGGACAATGCTTCAAACGCTTCATCAATGCTCTTCACGAATCAAAACAAAGACAAATAAAATAAAGTACGTATTTCATATTAATACATGGCGGGTCACTGATGGAAACATGAATTTACCGTTTGTTTGATGAATAATTGATAGATATAAAACGCACTAACAGTTACAATGAATTAATGATGTGCTAGTTGCCTATGTGGATGAATGTAATTAACTTGCTTTCAGTGCACAGAGAAACCGTAGACAAAGTAAAATAAATTGTAAAAATTAAAAACGTTTCATAATTTTTTCGCGGATTCCTTAATAACTTTTGCGACCCCCTGGTTAAGAATCGCTGTTGTAGAGTATTTGACATTTTGCCAGAATCCTCATATCTTCATGGCCCGTGTTGGATACGTTGTAAATTTTAGTCGTATCGTTGTTAACTGTGAACGTGTCAGTCTCACGCACCCTCGTCCATGACGTATGGATCTCGAGCCGGACGTCGACAACCATCGTCATGCGGACTGAAGAGGCACACAGATAGAGATACTGTGCGCCGTTACCATGACACCAGAGTGGAAGATTCACGTTCGGTTCGTTGTGCGGGTAATTAGCAATGCCCTGGAGTCGTATAATATAACCTCACTGTCATTCTGTCTGTCCGTCTGTCCTTTTCATTTTCCCATCTGAATCTCGGATAGAATTTATATATCCCAGTATGTTCTGCTGTATATCAATTACCTGTCGTCTGTTCTAGTAAATAACTATTTGTAGAAATTGAATTCACTGTTCCATGCAGAAGGCTCATTACCAGCTTGCCAGGTTTAATATGCGCGAAATGTTTACTGTGTGCTGATATTATGCATCGCACGTGTGAACAAGAGCGGGTTAGCACAGCTGTTACACACACAGAGACACACACAAAGTTGTGCACGGCACATATGTATGATCTACCACTAGAAGTTCTGCGATAAGATGCTGACTGATTTGCTTTCACCAAATTTGGAATGGTATCTGGATTTATGACGCACAAATGTGTGAGTTAAAAGATTGTTCTATCTGAAAAATAAAATTGTATATGAATTACGTTTTGGTCAAAATTAGACCCTTATTTGACCTTGATATATAAATCAGATCTAATATTCTAAACTATTTATAATTGTCTTGGGAATCTGATGATTCGATTACGAATTCAGTAGATCTAAAATTTAGTGTATTTACATATTAAAGGATGTATGTAAAATAGATAGTAACTATATAGATTACTTACTAGTTTAGACCTGCATTATTAGCTAAGAACAGTAAATCAAGACATTTATCTCGCTAGAAGTGTACACAATCAAGATACTTGTGGTCCGTTGAGTAAGGAGTGTGTGGAGGTGCGATTAGCAAAAGCCCATGAGGATTTGCTACAGTGGAATGCGGTACTAGTTTAACCTCACATAGGCACATATATACATAAAGCTACTGACCAGCTAGTTTATGCGGCTATAAAAATTAATTCAGCCACCAGTGGTGGCGGCGGTAGAAGTTCGTGATTTATCGTCAGCGGTCGGATGCGACGCCGCTCCTCGAGTTGCTATTTTTCTCTCGCGGATTACAATAAAACAAACAGACCGGCTCCGTCCGCACGCTGACCGGCCGCCCAGTCTCATTTGTCATGCTGTCCCAAACGGACTCTATTAATCCGTAGCCGAGCATTGATTCAAACTAAGATTAATTACAACGGCACATCGACACGTCTCGTACGATTTACACACACGTACAATAGGAAAAAAACGCCCGAGTTGCGGATGTTACATTTGGGTGAACATATGTAAACATATCAGGGCCTATGATGCTGAATCAAACATGAAAATGGACTAACGTGCTGGTAAATAACAGACATCACACCGCTGTTCTTGATCACTTTCAGTCATGAAATCTCTTAGAAAATAACTCATATATAACTCCTATATATCAAACGGTTGATTGAACTCACTGTAAAAAAGCACTAAACATAAGTAAAATCGCTAGTCATATTCAAAAGTTTCTTATAAAAAAAAAAATTTGCCTACGTTCACTTTAAAAATCTGCTACTGGCATTTGACCCTTTGCTGCGCTGTAACGCCTGGCCTACTTTACTTTATGTTACCCTGCCTTCTTTTTGCCTTATGCTTTCAGCTATGAATATCGTGCAGTGGGACTCGCCAGGTCCTGTTTGAAATTCCCCCGCTGTATATTACTTCATCTCGCCAACGTCAGATACAAATCGAATGTCGCGACCCGAGGAAACGAAAGTTGTGATTGAAATCTGCCCGCGTCCGACGCGTATTAAAATGATGGCGAATGGAAGAAAACCAGGACCGAAAAACTTGGACTCCGAGCTGTCGTACGTGACAGGAATAAAGGTGTCAGTCACACGGCGTAACGTTGCGATGTGTCAGAGTTGGAGAAAGGACAAGCATGCTTTTGCGTGATGCTGTTGTATGCCAACTGCTGGGCCCGTCCTGCAGATAATGTTACAGCTTGGCTGGTAACTAGGAAGCTCAATCAGCAGGCTTTATTAAGTTTTCATGAGATATGTTTCTTCGAGTGATGTGCAAGTGGTTGGCGTGCATTATTAATAATTTGTGGGTTAGAATATTAATCTAGTACTATTAGTCCAAAGTGTCGTAATATTATTTCACTTTGCTAATAACAGATCATCTCATAGGTATTGTTGAAGAACGGATTATATGTAACTCGTAGCGCAAACTAACCTAGTAATTATTTGATGGTAGGGAAATACTCGTAACTAGAAATTTCAGAGAGGACAACGGAGAAACGTATGGGATAATTAGAAATTGCTAGTCTTCCTTTATGATTTTAGCATCAGTATTTACCCTCTGCGTAGAACCTTCCTTTATACATATGAACGGTTAATTACTTATTAATGAAATAATATAATAATTCTGTGTATATGCTGTTACGATCTTGTCTACATGTTCACAGTTACGTTTATAATCTATTGACGCAGTCCTATTGTGAACCGCCAGCTTCTCACAAACAGAACGTTACTAATATCACACTGTTAAGAAATTAAACTCTTCATTTATATTTACGAACTCTTCCCTCAACTTTGTGTGGATCTAAGGGAATCTTTGAACTTCAGTAGGTAGTTTATTTAAGAAGATGACCGTTGTCCGCTCTCCTTCACCAGTGCTGTAGTTCTATTGTTTGCACAGTGATCATCATGTGCTCTAATAGCACATTCTCACTTTTATGATCCATAACTTTCCCGTAAAGTTGCTCCACAAACTGGACAAGATAATGTCGAACGAAGTTGTCCCTTCTACCGTACCCTTTTCTGCTTGTAGCTTCCAGGTACATGTTGTTCTTTTTTTACGTTAATGGATTTTGTTATCTCGTGTAATACTTGGCTCGACGCTGTGTGTTTTTGCAGAAATCATGCGTGACTTGCTACTTTCGTTTGTAAAATGAATAAAGTACGGGCCCACTGCTTAATCCTTCATCCACCATTGTACTGTATACTATCTGTGTAAAACACGTTAAGTCTTTCGTATTTTTTGCATCCGCTTTTACCTTCCATGTCTCCCTGGTGTTTGTTTTACTTATTAAAAATGTAACGGTTATGTTTGGTATGAATGTAGCAGGGTCGATGGTGCTTCTAAATATTACCGTTCTTTACGACCGGCTGGATAAATATTTGGGGTTTGCTTTCCAGGTCGTAGAGCACTACACTAATGGATATTAGTTCAGTAATTTTGTTCCTGTTATGCATTTCAACAACGTAGGTTACCGTATCTCATATACATCATGTATGTAGTAGGTACACCACACGTCGGCTTATGATTTTTCCCGTTGAATGGATTCAGAGAATCATTATTTCCCTTAACTGGTAATACAAATCAATAAGGAAACAACAAACAGGATGTCAGTAATTTCTACTTATTCCGAATAGAAATTCCATTGGGCATTGTCAAATTTTGTGCATTCTCCAAGAATTCTTATTTAATTTATTCTCAATTCAGTTCTTTTTCTGCAGTTAATAATGTCTATATAATTGTAAGCTACTTCTGCGTGAAGACTTGTTAAGTAAATTCAGGCAATCGATCCTAAAATAAATGAATTACTTATGTTATAGAAATATAAACTCAAAATACAATATAAATATTATAAGAGTAATAAATATTTAATAGAATATTCCTGATAATTATTTGATATGTATGAGCAAACATTTTTTGTTTTCAATTAGGTAGACGTATACTCGAATGTGTGCATGTGTGTATGAGCATGTGAGCGCATCCATGATAACACTCATGATACGTTATTGTCGCGGTGGCGATGCCGAGCGTTTGGTTCGGGCGTTTCCGTTGTCCCAGCATCCCGGCGGCGGCGCCTGGACCCACCAGTCTCACGGTGTATCGCGTGTGCGACAGGGCGTCGCTTGGATACCGCTTGGAATCGTGCACGCGGCGACGCGAATCCGCGTGTTCCTTTCACGTTAATAACAGTTTAACTAATCATAGTGTTTCATAAATCAACTACATGTACCATACTCGGATAGAGGAGAATTAATAGCGTATCCCAAGAAAGAGGAACAGCTGCAGTGATAGAGAATCAGAAATACTCCTGTCCTATCAGCAAAATGGATACGTTCATGATAATCGGCATATGTTTCCTTTGCTATGAGCTTTGTGATTTGATTCAACGTCACTACAGTTCCCAGAGCCGTACTACCGTGAAACACCATCCTCAAGTGATCTACAGTATTCCAGAGGAGGACTGCCCAAATATTCCAGCATTGACAACACTTGTAGATGACCAATAATAATCCAGATGCCAGTAGTATTCTTGTGCATTGAGAATTTTGTCAATAACGTGTACTGCAAGTTCGATGATGAGCAGGCGTGTGTTTACGTGTCAGTAAGTGTTTTCATACGGGGCTCGGACAGGTGGTTCTCATTGGTGAGACTTGTGCTGATCTTGCTGTGATCCTGATATTTGTTTGTGATTGAGTCAGATTGCTTCAGAATGATTGTGCGTCTTCATTAACTAAGACTGAGAAGAATTCGGAAAGAGTCGAACGAACTGAAAACTAATTAAGATCTGAATAAACAGTGAACCGTGACTGACAGGGGGTGTGCTGCGATTTAAATTATCCTTAACGGTTGCTCGGCGAAATCACCTTGGAATTGTAAGACTCGATATAACCTGTCGGTCAGGAATGGTAGTCGAAATAAAATAGTACTTCGTAAATTAAAAGCAGTCTGCAATATTGCTGTAAAACTACAGGAGTTCTCAAATAAATACTTGAATATGAAACAACCATAATATTTTATTAATATATTTCGTTATATTTATTTTCGATGACAGTAATTCTGAATTCATAAATAAACTTACCATTGTAGAAAATAATCTCACTGCAGGAATATTTTTCGACTGCTTTTCCTGTCCTTCAGTGGCCAACTTTTTCACATACCATAGTATTGCTTCCAATGTACATACATAACTTTCAGAGGTTGGGTGGCCAGTACGCGTCTTCTGCAGTGCAATAAAGTGTACGACAGAACGACTGGGGCACCGCCCACTCAACAACTTACGTTCTTCAAACTGTGGCCAAGAGATCTGCATAGTACTTGAGTGTGTGTTGGTGATATTCCCTTGGTGGAGATGGTTGGTTGATTACAGAAGAATAGGCAGTGTACAATGCACCACGTGGTGGTTACAGTGCTAGCTAGTGTCCAGTGAATGTTTGTTGTGATATGGATTCGCTGGAGCGGTTGATGAAGCCGCTGCCGACGGTGTTGGCGGGAACAGGTGCGGCGGCGGCAGGCGCTGGTGGACGTAGGGCACTAGTGCACGCAAGTCTGTCGAGCGTTGCGGCGGCAGGACGTCGAGGAAGACATCTGACAGGTACCTTCTGTCTAACCGGCGATACCATGGAGGGTATTATTCAATGTTTGGTCTTCCTGAAGGCTTTCTCGGTGAGATATGAATCTATTTATTTAAGTCACAGAGCCACTGAATTATTACAAATATTTACCTACTTGTAACGATTATAATATTGTATAGAATTCAATAGATTTTGCTGTCAATTGATCAGTTACTGCAGAAAAATTTCATCTTGTAGGATAGTTTTAAGAGACATTCGATTTGTTTGTTTTGTTATTGTTCTGAAAATGGGTCAATGATAGTATATTTGTATATGCGGCAAGTATTACAGTGAAAACTGGTGTTCCATTTTAAAGCAGTCTAGGAGTCTACGTTCGTATTGATTTTATTATGTTCTTTTTTAGAGGTACAATATACAGTATACTTTTTACTATTTTAAATAAACTGCATTGCAAATAATTAGCAAATATTCGATGGCTAACAAAACTATGCTGCGAACGAATTCATGCGTGTTTGAATGCGTGTGTTTGACTGAAGTGACTCTCACAGCCTCGGGTGTGTAATGTTAAATTTGAAACGCATCAATTGTTCGTATACAGTGTTCTGTTCGACAGGACGATAGAGTGAATAATTGAAACAATTTATCGAATGCCCGGACGGGTCCGCACGTGTAATAATGTTACCACAGCCCAGCCCCTACTGCGGTGGCTAGTAATATATAATCTGCAAGTGAAACACTTGAGACTAAGCACTAGAATAGAGCATATTCAAGAAGACGAACACAACTGCATCTCCTGTATGCGATGATGCACTAACGGAATGCAGTATGCGGTTATCTGCACAATTTAATTAAACATACCATCATCGATTATAAATTTGATGGCAGGGGCGAGCGTACAATATTCGTTGATCCTCCTGGAAACTTAAATGAAATTCTTGGCGTCTTCTTCGCGACATTTTGTCCTTTTACAGGAATAACGGATGGCTCAGTTCCGCCACCGACAGCACAGCATGACTTATAACGCTAATATGATTAGACTGAATAATCCTTTTAAAAGCAAAGTTTTCTTATTTCCAACAACTTATAAGCATATGAGCTACATTCTGTAACTCCTGTCAGATCAAAATGTTTTAAATACTTGGAAGAAACATGTTGACACAAGAATTGACATGCGACTACAAATACATTACCCAGAGCTGGTCGGACATCTATTATTCGAATGTATAATTTCTACTTAATTGTAATTTTCTTCAGATGATGTTTTTAATTAACATGGCACGCGAATGTATTTCTATTTTTTTGTAATGCCCGTTAGTTATAGCAGACTATACATCCCGTCTGTATTTTTCCTCCATTGGGAAATGTTATCGCTAGTCTTGAGCGAAACAACTCATTGTTTATGTATGATAATATATTTGCGCGTTCGGTATTACCACAGCTGTTCTTTCCTTTGTTGTGTTGTGCGCAGAGAGGAAACGCCGTTAACAGTGTTAATAGCAATAGTCTCCTTCACTAGTTCCATTGCCTCCTTACATATTGATCCACTTATATTGTTCGAAGGACAGCACCAGTTATAAATTTTCTCCCGACATTTTTGCATAAATTCTAAGCGAAATTATAAAATAATATTGTTTCACACCCGAGAGATGCGATATATATGTATATGTAGAATTACAGGAAATAGTTACCAGCGTTAAGAGGACAACAATAAAAAAGTAATTATGGACAAATTTCCCGAGAACGGGTAAGCCGATTCTTATCCCACCAACGCTTGGAACGACCGAGAGTTCAAAATACTTTAGAACCTCCACGTGCGAGTAATCTCATTTTAAACAGTAATCCTTGCTGCACTCCAAAAGGATGCTCCACGATAAAGAGTTTTTCTCCCTGTGAAGATATTCGACATTGTTTACTACACTTGGCTATTTAAGTCAACAGAGTGTGAGACAAGACACATATGATATTATTTATTTGGTAACAAGTTAGTGATGGAGAGTTTATAAGAAAGTACTTTGAAATTATCGGTGAACTATGAAGTCTAAATGAATTATAGGTCCATTTTTCACTGCAGCATTTGAAGATTTGACGCAGCTACGGAGAGAATAATGTGATTCATGAATGCGCGCAAATGAATTAAGAATGGAACAATTACAGGACTGGTAATGCGTTTTAAGAAGCGGGAATTTTAAATGGAATATCTTTTGTTCTAACCAGTTTGGTAGTGGATCCTTCACATTTGTTACGAACTGAATGTTTGAAATAGTTTATTATATTTACTAAAACTGTAAAGTTCTATATACTAAAATCCATAGAACTGCAGCTCATTCAGTACTTCCCGCAAATATTACGGATTCATGTTTCTAGGAATCTATTGTTCCCATTATTTTGTTCCCGCCAGCTACTATCCAATACCTGAGTTATCTTGTAAATTATAATAGAGATGGCTATGTGTCTATTAATAGAATCACTCGATGTGTTGGTGCGATGAAGCAATAGTTTGGTTTAACGCCACAATCTGTGTATTAATCATCTTTCTATGCTCATCACGATCCCTTGATCCTAACCACCCCTTCCAACCTTTCTGCTCTTGTCAATTCCCATGTATTGTTAATGCAAACGCCACGGGATGCGATAGCGCGTCTGTGACGGTCCAACCGCCAAAGCTCATCTTTCGTTGTAGAATTGAGTTAATTGCATCGGCGTGTGCGTCCGCCACGCATTACCTCAGTTGCTCGATCTCATTAGTTTCCAATCTACCAGCTACCGTCATAGTGGTGCCCCTGTCGCCTCAACATCACACATAAGTGAATGGTATAATAGGGAGATATTAATATTTGAGCGTAACCTCAGCAGTTTGCATTACAGGCTTCACTGGTTACATTTTAATAGAATATTAAAATGTAATCTTATCAAAATGTATATATGTAGTTTTATAAATAATTTTTGTTAAATTTATACATTGCGTTATTGCCGTTAACGCCGTTAAGCGAGTATCCGTTATTGCTAGGTGTTACTATCTGTCTCTCTCTCTCTCTCTCTCTCTCTCTCTCTCTCTCTCTATATATATATATATATATATATATATATATATATATATATATATATATACTGCTGTTTGGCTGATTTGTATTGTCATTACATTAGCCCTGTGACTCAGGTGCGTAGAATGGCATATACTGGTACCAGTCCGCCAGCTAGGGTTCTGGTTAACATGTGTGCACAATGTTCCTGTTTACTGCGTACGCATGTATTTTCGTCCTTACATTATAAATATATACGTTCTCCGACACATCAACACCAGCTGCTAAGCACTTTGTTGCTAGGCAACTAAAAAGCAACTGGCATTTTGAATAATACAATGCTATTTTTCTAAAAATAAAGGAATTTTTATAAACATTACCGGAGATCCCTACTATGTACTGTGTATATTTATTTTCTTAGCAACATATATGCGTTTAAGTATGTACTTCTATTTATTCAGATGCGCTGAAGTTACTATTGCGATAACAATTGAAACTTCTTCAATTGTTCTTGGACCAAATAAACAGAAATATAGTTATAAATTCTATTAAAAATATATTTGATATTTGTCTCTTGAGCTTTTAAACAAAATTGGATCTTTGTATTGTAACAAAGAACATAAGAAACAATATACGCCAAGAATCATTGAAACAAGTTTCCCGACAAAAGGAATGAAACGTTTGTTGTGGCATGTTGTGTGGACGACAATATCTTGTACAGTATTGGTTGACTGGTTGGTGTGTTTTACTGTTCCCTTGTTTTCACTTGGCGTACAGAATTGCTGTAGGATCACATTCCGCCGCACAATTTACGCCGAAAGAGTATCGGAATAACGATAGCGTCAATAGTAAAAGGCAAGGTTGATTGCTGGCGGTTGGTACTTGAATATTGCTCGTTGTAGATAGAAATGGAACGAATATTGGTTTCACTTAACTATCTTAGGCTGCAACGCATATTCCCCATTCCATACTGTCATCCTTGAAGATATGCCTCTCGAATTCTCCTTTGTGAAAAAGATGAATGTTTAATTTGGCTTAACCTATAAAATCAAACTATCCAATATCTCACAGAGCGGACATGTCCCAGGGGAATGACGGCAGCTCTTTTATCCGAAGGACACTCTTTGTGCTGTACGCAAATCAACCGAAGAGGAAGTACAATCCAAAGGAAAGAAGGAATGAGATATTCTATCTAGGAAGTAGTGGGAGTGGTGAAGGAGTATCTCCCGATTGAATGACAGATAGATATAGCGGGACAAAGAAGAAAAGTGAGAAGGGCACAGAAATTGAAAAATCAGCTGACGGCGATAGATATTCGCTGCGAGAGTAATACGATACCCACCTGTAACGAAATAGAGAGAGCACGGTGATGCTTAGAGAAACGAAGGATGATGAATGTATTCACATGGATAAATATATGCACGATACTTGCCGACAAGCCCATTGAGGGATAAAATCGAGATACCTTCGTTCTAAAAATAACATTTATTTTCCCCGCAGCTGATATCTGCGAAGCTGAAGTCAAAAAGTCGAGTGTCATTAAACAACTCGTAAAAATACACAGAAACAACAGAACTGTTTGATGTGCGTATTTCTGGAAGCACCGGGGACTGGTTGGGTCAGAATTTTGGCGAAATGGGGTGTGGGTGAATGCGTGTGGCAGATGTCTGTAAAAGGGCCCGTTTCTTTTTTCGACTGATCTCATTGTTATGCGCTGTGGCGTCTCGTCCTTGAAGATTGCGTGAGGCTACACACACAGGAAACTCTCGTGAGATTACGTAATCTTATGTAAAAATGGCACGCGGCGTACACGTGCTGAGGAAGAGCGCTAAATAATATGATGTCTGTTGGATGCAGGTTTCCAAAACTCTTGACAAATATTATATTAAATAAAATGTATATTTCTGTATTTATCTACACATGTTGTCAAATATACTAATATTCGCTATGAAATTCATGGTACTTGTAGTATTGAATGAACCATTAGACTCAGCTTCAGTTGAAGCACTGTTATCATACTGGCAATCACAGGACTATTATCGTACCTATTCCTACATACGTGTCTGTGCTTGCTTACTGAGCGATAGAACTATGAATACACATCAATCTGCTCTTACATGGGTTCCTACCCTTTCCCGGGAATCACGGGTCAGCACTCTACGTCACAGAATCGAATAGCAATTAAACGCAGTGTCTCAAACTGGTGAGCAATTAAGTCGAGCCTGGTGGACCATCCTCGGTGGAATCTCAATGACGCATATTGGATTCGACGGGGTTGCCTTAGACCGACCTCTTCTGGTGCCGACGTCCCGACGTCTCTCTGTTCACATGTAATGCTTCTAATTAAAATCGACAGTCAAAGGGGACATCGGATTGAGGCTAGGAGCAATCATCGCAGAGATCACAATTTGCACTGTATTCTACACATGTCGTTATCCTCAACTATCGTTCTTTTTCTATTCTGTTCTATAGTTTGAACTGCGACTATAATAATGTGTATGTTGAAAAACTCCGCTTCTTTTTCGAATTGCGCAATTGTATTGTCAATACAAATATCTACAAGTAATTCTCCTACAGCACGGTTTTTTACAACACGGTCAGACATTTGCGAAACACCTTGTATAACACTGTACTTATGTATTTAGAAATCTAAATTACTTACACATTATGTATACACAATACATATGTATGTACATATACCGGGTGTCCCAAGAAATCTGGGACATAGAGAATGAACATGTAAATATTGTGATTACTTCTGAACATTTTAGAGTAAAAGTGTAAATAAAAAAGTTGTTCAGAATTAAAAATTGCGTAATATGACGACATGTTCATAATATTAGAGACATAACTGCCATATTTATTAATGACAGATTAGGTCTTACAAAAAACGATGTATTTTTAATATTTGATATTGTAACTAACAAAAAAAAACATCAGGTTTTGTTTTTAATTTGAAACAACTTGTTCTTTACACTTTTGCTCTAAAATGTATTGTTCAGAAAATATTTGTTTGAGCACTGAACAGAACATCATATTATACAGTTTTTAATTCTGAAGAACTTTTTTATTTATACTTTTGCTCTAATATGTATTGTTCAGAAAGAAGCAAAATTTTTCTATATTTACATGCTAATTCCCTATGTTCCAGATTTCTTGGAACACCCGGTATATATATATATATATATATATATATATATATATATATATATGTATATATATGTATATATTTATATATAAATCATAAAAAGGAATCCGTTAATGTAGTACTAGCAATATAGCGGGCAACACCATTTATAACCAGATCTCTTCAGATATAGAATCATCTTACAATGCGCACAGAAGAACACAAGTATCTTCTACTTGTTTTAATTGAACTGCGTCACATTTCCGTTGCGTACGTTGGTAATCTTGGTCTCCCTTGTGCACACACTGTGCTTATCATCTCAGTGTCTTCTCCTAGATTGCAGAAATCCACGTGGATTAAACATTAAATTTTACCAGCATTTCACGAGCTGTGTTTTTATGTGTTTCCATGTGATACTATTTGCTTGAAACGACCTCCGTTTCCGGTAGCCATAATTCCATTTTCGCTCCAGCCCGCCAACACCTGCAGGGAGACGCATCACTACTATCCCTTTTACACACAGTTGACATAATGAGTGCGTTCAGGCGTGCACAAGCTGATAGCGGTAACTGCGCCGTCCCTTTACTGTTAACGATGGTACTGTTTTGTTACACAGTCTGACGTCATAGGCGTACTCACCTTCCCGAGACGAGCTGCTGAGCGTGTACGTGCGTGTGCTGCGGTGGTGTTTATTTATAATTAATCGTCGTGCTCTTTTGGAGTTAATGCAGTTTGATAGCTGCTCGCTCGTTTTCTATACGAAATATTTGAGTTGCGAATTTAGTACAAAACCTTGTGTAAGTTTATTATCCTTCCACTGTATTCTCTGTACAATAAAATTTCTTCGCTTTTAGCTTCCATTGTACTTGTGGTAGTGTACGAAACAATACCACTTTTTTGGTAGAACCAAGTACGTGGGTAGGCACCAGTTTGAATAGAACAGCGTGAAAAAATACTGGAATACAAATTACGAGTGTTTCTTATGTGCTAGTTATACTATCGTATTTTATAAATACTGCATCTATTCATTACCGAAGCTGGATAGAGTATGTTTATAAATTATGAACAACTTTACCTTAACAACTTCTAGCTGCGTCTGCAGCTATGTGTACGTGTAAATTATTTGTCCCAATGGACCTAGAAGTTAAAGCTCATCCATCTCCATGAAAATACAATCGGGTATAAAACAGCACAATGAATGGTGCATTATTAAAATTTCCATTTTCCTGTTTGGAAACAAAAAGAATTAAACTTGTTTTTGTTATGTGCGTTATGTAGATTGTTCTTCGTATAGAATGAGAGTGGATGGAAAATGGAAAACGAAGTGTCGTTGTCAAAACTTTGCTTTGATATTACTGTCATGTTGTTATTTTATTACGTTATTTGTTATTGATCCCGGCTTCTCGGTGAGCGGTTCTGACGTAAATGGAAATTGAGAAAACTGTTCGACATTGTATTTCAGGTTTCAAACGGACTTTTTGAAAACGGCATCACTTGCACACGATTGCATCTATCTGTTTGCTTCCAAACAGTACCAAACCAATCCAACCAGACAACATACCAATAAAGCCAATGGATGAAAAAGCGCACCGATTAATCGTGTCACACAGAAGTCATCTATGTTCTAGAATACTTTAGAACACTTTGTAATTGACCTAGGATATTCAAGTCTCTTACGTAGCTTATTGTCTATTGCCATTTCGCTCACTCTTTTTTTGACAATATAAGGCTACATTGTATTTATACATTATAGTGATATTCAATGTGGTTACTAGCTAATTTGTTACATTATTATACATTGATGATGATAAATTAATGGCCTTGCTTCGTACGGATATACATGTGAACACATGAATAGATGTTATTATGTTGAGCTCGAAGGGATTCCTAAATGGCTAGTAGTATGTCAAACAGAGAAATTATCACTAGTATCCCTGTATGCATACAATGCACACATTAATACAAATATCCACCTATATGTATCCGGACATATTAAATAGTAGAAGCACATGTGCAACCAGCATCCTTTGTTTTCCACAATATATGCGGTTACATATGTATGTCGTCCTATCAGACCTGTACAAGTGTGTAATTCATATTTTGTTCGGACGTGTGTATATTACTGCGATTGTCCCAGCTGTGCTGAAATACCAGCTCACGTGTATGTTTGTGTGTGATCCGGATGTGTCCATGTAAGAATTGTTAGAAGTTAGAGAACGAATGTATGTGTACGTGTGTGTAAGAGTATGAGCAATTCTTTAGGGATTTCATGAATAAAATATCAACGGCAGGGGGGTTTGTGCACTTTGCATGAAATATGTGTGTTTGTGGAGAATCCATTTTGTCCCGTGCCCGGGTGTGCGGCCGTCCCGCGGGAAGATTGATCGCTGCTGGAGTGCGCGCCGTTTGGAATCTCATCGCCCGTGCCGTTTATGTTACGTAATTCGTGTCACCGGCGCGTGAAAAATGTCACGCTCCTCACCAAATCACCGCTAAGACCCGTACGTTTGCTCGTGCACGTTCGCCCGTTTCTCACACGTCCAATGCACGCACACGTCTCTTTCATGGTGACAACCACGGCAACGAGAAGGAAGAAAACGGCGACGTTTTTTTGTATTCGTTTTACCAGTGAGAATATCTGTTCCTCTCGAGGGGATTGCAAGGAGATGAATTGTGGCGACTGTTAGAAATGTAGTTGACTGTGTCATTGATATTTTGTTAGAGACTTATTAGGAATTATGTTAAAATCAACCTGCACACACTTGACCGTAATGTAAATTATTCGGATAGCACATCGGTAAATAGCTCAGCGTTTTTCAAATATCCTTATAATGCAATGGTACATTATATGTAACAAATTTAAATCAAATACCCAGCACTCTACGTTCCTCCAGAGTCTAGAGTGACAGTCTAGTGCTTGATGCTTAAATCTGTTTACCCTCAACCTCAGTTAAACTCAAACCGACGTCGAGTCTTTGCAAGTATATAATCTACAAGTTGCGGTTAACCAAATTGATGACGGTGTAACGTAGTTGTTGCTACTTCTGATAGTGTCCATCTAGGCAAGAGACTAACCGAAGTCTTTACTCTAAGTGCTACACTGGAATGTCGCAGCGTCGGAAAATTTGCTCTCAATCTATGATCTTTAGATTCTATCGGCCAAGTAAAGACATTACGGAGAATCTTGCTCAGTCTGCAGAAATTACGCGTTGTATTCATTATGAAACATGTTTGTGATTATAATACATGCCAATATACCACATGAAAATTTTCTTATTTATGAGATAGCAGAATTATTGAATAATAATAGGGAACTTGCACATTTTTTTTCTATTTTTTTTCTGAACCTGTTTACGCTAAAACAAATTCCCTATTTATTTATTTTTTCGAAATTGAGATTTCTGCTAATTCATGGACTTTTTTTCATATTATGCATTATTTGAATTATATATGTCGAATTAAGATGAAATTAAAAAAAAAAATCTATGCAAGTTGTCATATACTTTGAATTTTCCAAATTCCTCCTACCTCATTATATTCTGCAGAATGAAAGGGAAAATTTAATAACATGTACACGAAGTAAACTTTAAATAATACAAAATTTGGCGAACTTTATTTACTACGAATATAACAAGATTTCAAATATGCCATTACTGTTCTTTATATTTTTATACTTTGAAGTAAAACAGTGCATTTGTATATAATCTTGAATTCGTTTCTCATCGTAATAAGCAAAGGCATGTAAATGGAATATCAAAGTATATCCATTAGGAGATGAGATGAGACACAAAATAAATGGTTGTTTGTGTAGATCTGTGAGGCACAACCGTGGTCCAAATTTTTGTGGCCCACATTCAATTCGGCTCCCGGCCACAAAAACGAAGTTATAAGTGGTTATATGTGTGTAATGCAAGTAGACTTTCTGGCGTCTCGTAGTAGTACACTCGCCCATCACAGCATATGTCACAGATGACATGTGAGTTTGATTAATGGATGATTTATTTTGCAGAATTCACTGACTGTAGAGATGATTGCGTATTGAGTACTTCTTTAGAACCACTAATTTCACTGCATTACCTGTATCTTGATTGCATTTCCTTTTCTTAATTATTGTTTCTTTATTATGTTATCTTTCTAGCTGTTACTATAAGACTTTTTACTTATGTGACTCGTATATCTAAGAAGGGGACATTGGCACGGATTTGGTTGAATTTTTTTTTGAAAGTAGCTGTACACTAACAGTTGCTCGTGGTAAAATTTTAGCGCGCAACGTTTTTCCATTTTCAAAAAAGAGGCTTTAAAGATATAGCACCATTTATATACCCATTCAGAATATTAACTGACAGTCGGTGCGGCGTTGCCGAATTGTAAGACGGGCGTCTACTACGCGGTCAGTTCGATTCCGGCCTAAATTGTTTTTATTTTTATTGTTTTATTATAAATAATAAATGAAAAACCGCTTAAATTAATAAAATCATCCTAATCCATTTTTCCGGCTATGACAATGTCTCCTTGTAAGACTTGTCATAATTTTCTTTATACATCTCGGCACCCACATTCCTCTAGAATCCGGCTATTACCTCGTCGCCTCACCGTGAAATTGTATACCTTCCTCATCGCTCTTATTAAATCTCCTCCTTAAGTTTATTAAAATTTTAAGTATCTGTTGGTGCTGCGCCAGTATATAATTAAAAACTGAAGGACGGAAGTCATTTTTCTTATTAAAAGTTGAGTGCGTCGTTATGGATTCTTTATCGTTATTTTATTACGACGTTGTTAACTTCCTCCTTCATCACCGTCTATCATCCTCATATTGATTTGCTGCCAGGTTTTAATTACTACACCGCGACCAACACCGCACACGTTGTAGGTGATTTTAAATCAAATATTTGTATAGTAATCACCTACTTTTCTATATCAACTTACCAGTTCCAAATATCCTTATTTACATACTGTCGATCTTTGGCCCAATGGTCAACGCATTTCTTCCAGTGTTGCAACGGTGAAAGAAATGCGATTTTGAAATGTTCTCCGTTTTTGTTTCCCAAGTGTACATCTTCTACTTCCTACTGTCTACTCTCTTTGTCCAATGTACTGCATCTTGTCCTATCTTATCCAATAGTGTTACGATTTTAAAACATTTGAAACGTCAGTGTTTTGTGCTCGACCTCAACTAACCCGTATTCCGTAGGTAGTTGTGAGGAATTTGTGTAAATCTTCATGATTTTTTCACAACATTCAAAGTTCTACGCTGTCACATTTATGTTTGATAATTGTAAATAAACATCCTAGTTGGAAGACTGTGTTTTCTGAATAAAGTTTCTCAAACGATAATACTGAATAAATAACTTTGTTTTCTCACTATGACACTTGGAAGTCTCTTGGACTAGCGATGTGAATTTTGCGCGTGAAAGTGTACGATTTGTTCATAATTGTTGATAAACATCGGCCATGGAAGAGAAAATCTTATTAAACTTTTCACCAGTAGCTTCTCAGGCCCAGCTATCGATGTTATCTGAGCCGTAACGTAGGCGAAATGTTCTTCGGCAAAGTTGGGTAGAAGAACGAGAGACTTTTGGTTGAATTGTGCTAGCAAACGTTACGAAGCGTGATTGGGCTCTTGCTATTTTGAGGACTTTCTCAATCTCTCTGCCTGCTACTGCTTGGAGATTTCATTCCGACACTCTGCGATATGATGAGTGGTGATGAAGGGGGGAAGTTGGTTTGATCTTTTCACAGTGTGGTTACAAATCCGTCCTACTAATTCCGTTTTAGTAGCGAGTTCCTACAACCGCCTCCCATTTCAATTCGGAGGCTTTGCAGTAATCCACGGTTGAACTAGGTCCGACCGTACATATTCTCATTAGTCGTACGTAATCTCACTGGGACCACTGAACGCACAAGCTACTCCTGCCACTCCTTTTGCACCTCCCCTCACCTACCATTCGCGGTGCTTTACTTCGCAAGTTCGAAAACTACACTACACAAAACATAACCACTTACTCCTGCCCCTTGTCCACTTCCTCTATAGTCTGGCAGATGATCAGTTCGTGGATAACAACTCTTGATTCCCATCACTGTCAACAACTTACACTGTCGTTTATTTCCGTGGCTTAACATATAGTTTATACACATATAGTTGTGGTCTGTGCAGACATGTCTACACAGATTCACACACTGCTACTTCCTAGCCACAGAACAAAGTTCTTATACGGTTTCCATATACATACTCTGATTTGCATACAAACATGCCCATACATATCCCCATTTGCCGAGTTACAAGTATACTATACAAAAATACAGACATATACGAATATAAACACAAAATCCTATTCAACTTATTTTCCAAAAGTGCTGATTATATAGACGAACGACTTAAAACCACGTATGTTTATTTTTACTGCAGCATTACTGAATGTAATTCTAGCATGACCGATGCATATTAGCTATTTAATTATATTTAGCTATTCAAATTATATTTATTTCTACCAATTTGATTTGAAAATGAAGATATTTTACCAATTAACTATTAAATGAATTTTGGTATTAATTTCGAATATTTATTTACATTGATATTAAAATGCAACGTGCCATGTCTCGAATAAATGCAGTACACATTGGTATATATGTTATGGTGAATTTTAGTTAGGTCGATGTCTTGCATCGTTGCCATCACACTTCCTGAATTGAATGTAACGTCGTCAGGCGTCATATAGAAACAACTTTATAAACTTCGGCTTATTTTAGATTCTAGATGGTTGTGAGACTATCATATATGTACCATTCCAGCGTTTCGGCCAGTTCTGACGTCCCGTCCTGACGTACAACCTCAACGAAAATTGAGTTCAGTTAATCATAAGAAATTAATTGGTTTCTTTGTCATCCTAGCAGCAACGTTTTCTCTTGTTTAATACTTTCTGGCCCACCCGGAGCCCGGTTCATTTATTTAGCGACAGCATCATCTAGCAAACGGCTTTTGTTTACCCATGTGATTGGTACCATGAATTCAGGTTCCTTTGTATAAATAAGTATATATTATTCTAATGTACTTCAGTGGAATGTGATTGGTTACGCATAGTGTATACGTTTAATTATATTAGAAAGATCGCTGTTTGATGATATATATATATATATATATATATATATATATATATATATATATACATATATATATATATATATATATATATATATATATATATATATATGTATGTAGGTATCCGCTTTCTAAGCTATGAGCCGTTACGCACTTGCTAACTTCATTCTTCTGGCATTTATTACGGAAGTTACGGTGGCTGCGTGTGCTTCATGCATTATTCATAATGTGCACATGTGTACGATGGTACGGCTTGTTCGGCCAGTAAGGTAGAAGTTCACACTCTCCTAAATAGTGTGTAGTCTATAACCAGAAGAACTGCCTGGTACCAGCTGTGCCGTCGATGTTTGATGGTGTAAAAGTTTTACGAAAAGTACCGACGCCGCTTGTGCTTCGCGATGAGTAAAGTTGTTTTAGGCTCTGTGTTCCGCTGTTCATATAGAATTTCATGCTTGTTTTCGTATTCCCTGCAGGAACTCTGATTTGAATTGATTATTGTGTTGCGATAAGTTAACTGAACCTCGCACTTAACTGAACGAAATAATTTATTCTGTTACAATCGGCTCTGGTGAATCATCCCTTATGTTTCTGAAAATATATCCTAATGTTTTCTTAAGTGAACTGAACTGAACCTAAATTGGTTGGGATGGAATATAATTGACTTAGATCCCTTACGGTTCTTCAAACAGAATCGCAAAGACTTGTAAAGATCATGTTGATTTTCCAACTACGTTAAAAGGAAAGATGTTCCCGTACAAGTTGTTTTAAGAGTCACACAAACTAACCTTTTAAAACATTTATTTTGCACCCTGTTAGCTTTGTGTTAGGAACCACTGATCAAAGTATATTTCTACATTCCATTTCAACATATTTACGCGACAACGCTTTGGTAGAAAATAGAATGTAATCAGAAAGAAATGATAAAGAAAAACAAGAGGCAAATAAGAATTTCAATATTTTACGAAACGTGTAATCTATATTGAAAGTAAAATAAAAGATTTTCACTCGCAGCAGCCGTGGCAGTAGGGCGCTATGGAAAATGAGGTCAGTTGTACATACTCGTACAAGTGCATGTAGGTTTCAAAGAACGGAAAATAACGCAATAATAACATCAAAGGTCGGATGTAATATATTTAGACGTTTTTCGTTTGCTTTGTCGATGAGACTATGAAAAAACACGATATATTTTTATGTGACTTGTTATATAAATATCTATGCCATAGATATTTATATTTTACTGTCACTCACTGATCCGTCACTAATCAAGTGAGGGTATATTGGATTTGAGTAATACCTTAAGAACGGCTCTGAATTTGATGCTAAAACTCGTACTCAACGTGAAAATTACTATCACATTCACCCAACCTTCAGTATTCAAGGGAGGGGAAATTGAAATTGGGAGTAAATTTCAAACTGAATTCTATTTTAGTTGTATATTTCTATGTTTATTTGCTGCTAAAAACCGAATTCAACGTGAAATCTTCTCTCACTAATCAAATGAGGGTAAGCTGGAAAAGAAAACCATAGATTCTATGGTTTTCTTTTCTTATTTCTATAGCCACTTGTGTATTTCGTTTTTCGTCTTCGTATGTTCTTATCATTTAGTTCTCATCTTATAGCGTCGATGTTATCTCTCCTCTTCGCATTTTTGTCTCCTTTCGATGTTTTTTTTTTATTGAAGTGTCCATTTGTCATCAGTATGCTGTATTTTCATATATATATATATATATATATATATATATATATATAATATATATATATATATATATATATATATATATATATATATATATATATATGGTATATTTGCATCTATTATTAATATTAGGTTCAACTGCGTTTTGCTACTTTACATACCGAAATAGTTTTCCAAAATAATCTTCTTACAGCCAGTGTTGCGTTTAAAAATTTTACAGTTTGCACTGAATCCGTTAAAATCTGTTTCATTTGTCGTGTTTGTTCCTACATTTTCTGACATGGATTTTGTTAGCTCACATACATGTTTCTATACTCAGGTGTTTTTTAATTAATCGGTAATCCGATGAAATATCCCTCTATATACTGTATTTTCTATGGTAACGAAATACATTTACCTCTGGCTACACAATTCACTGAGACTGTTTGACTATTTTGTACACTCTGCTATGAAAATGAATAATTTGCTCACTGTTTTTGAAAGCAACCAGTGCAACGGAAAGGCTGATGTCCGCCAGTCATTTTATTGTGAAGTTTAATTGAAACTGGAAATAACCTGTCTACACAGAGACTGGTTACGGCTTTTGTGGATTGGTTTATTTTTATGCGAATTATAGAATTTATATATACTAGTTTATATACGAAATGTAACTGTTGGTTGTCTTTAAAAGGCATATAAAAAGTTAAAAATAATTGTAAATATAATAACATAGTATTAAGCTAGTACTTTGCAATGAATATTAATTAAAAACGTATGAGCTTTCCTGATATAACGACAGAATATGAACATTTTATTAAACTAGATAAATTTGAAGGACTCTCACCACAGAAAATATGGTAACCTTATATATTCTGCCCAAGTTGGTGGTTTCCGTACAATATTACGCTTTTCCTAGCGGTGCTGGTAGGTTTGTGCTAGTTTGGCGTCGACCAGAGCTGCCACGCGTCGCTGACTTTCAATGGCGACCGAAAAACGAATGTTCCAGATTGTAATACGTGGTTCATTGTGTGCAGTAGGCTCCTGTCCACAGCCTCATTCACAGCGCATTCGCTTTCCTATTTGTCGAAGGAAAAACAGATATCCTATTTCGGGAGCACATGTTCCTTATTTTATCTTTCGGGTTTTCGAATGTATTTGTAACGATGAGCTCTGAACAGAACAAGATACTATGGTTGTGCTGTCATAATTTCTATGGAAGTTATTCCAATAGATTGATTATTCTGAAGTTTACGAAGATTTATCGTTATGTAAATGTCTATGTTCAAAATTCTTTTTTTTTCTTGTGGCATTGTAATAAGTGGAAAATGTTACATTTTTCTATTTATTCTTTTAGCAATGGCAAACATTTAGATATTCATATATTATCAGTGTTCTTGCTAGGATTACAGATTGTATCACTGATTGGTCCTGCTCGGAAGCAGGTGATTGGCCATCTTAACAAGTTTGTTTCTTTGACTTTCTTCAGCCCTAACAATGGTCTTTCATTAGCTGTAGGAGATTCACAACGGCTTCTTGTTTCTTAACGTTACACTGATTGATCAATTAGTGAACGCACACAGATGGTGTCGGTATTTAGAACATTTTCATTCTTAACTGGGAAGATTAGAGTTTTCTGTATTAACAATTGGAACTATTAACTGATAATTAAGAGTGCTGGGGATAATTGTTTCTAGGTTAGTATTTATCGGTTCGCGTATGTATACATATTTATACTTATGGTACTATGTGTATGTATGTATGCTGATATCCCATGTACATTTGCCGTGTATATGCAAGTGCTCGTATGCTGTTTAACGAGTAACGATGCACGTTCTTGTAAATAGTTCCGTTAACAATTGGAACAGCTGCGAATAGGGCGGGGGTTCTGCGTGTTCCCTGTAATTAATTTCTTAATTAAAATGATTTCATTTGCATTTAGTTCACGTTGTTACAATCGTGGCGTTTTCAAGAACACTGAGGCACGTCGTTTACCCTATAACGTCAACGTCGACGCGTCTCATTCGTTAACATGCAAATTGCTAAGTTTATCACCGTACTACCGATAGCAAGAGACGCATGTTTATACATACGTACATACATGTACATACCACACAACATACAGACATATTCGTATACATACGTCTCTTGATTAACTCTAAAATGAGGTAGGCACGAATATTATTCCATAAGGTGCGTGAGCAGATAACGTTTCTATTGTATATCCTACAATTCAACAATATCAATATTATTAGGGTCCATTATATCATTCGAGTAAATCTTCTAATTATTGCTTGTTAATTTCGTAATACATATGTTATGGCCAATGATGTACTCGGTGTAGTGAGCCCTAATTTTTAAATAATCTATATCAATACTGATATGGCATCGAAAGCACATTACTATTGTATAAGTCCCTATCTATATTGCTAGTATTTTTGGTTCTAAGTAAGACAATGAATCGGTTAATTACGTTAAAGCATACCTTGGGCGAGTAAACATAGTCTGGTATGTACATAGTTAGCGCGATTGGCTATGGAGTGAGCAGCATTAGAGGTAAGCATCACACCCTGTGGCTGTAGTATATGGGGCAGTGCATTGCAAGGCCACCTACAATAGCAGCGCTGTGAATAGAGAAACCTGCAATCTTCTACTTACACGCACACATACAAAGCTAGTATTACTAGAACCATATATAGACCCATACATATAAAAATCTGTAAACTCACACATACATACGACTAGGAATACACTACATAACGTACTATGTCTATCTAAAAAACATCTCCGTACATACATAAGAATATAACATATACAACCACCCATCCAACCTCTTTTGAACCTCGCGGTACCATCGACATTACAGATAACATCAGGATATGTGAGTGCTTCCGAGGCTAGCACAAACCGCACTTAAAAGCTTTTCCTCTCCGACGCATCACATGTCGTTGGTAAATCAGTAAAAACCATCAGCCCAGCACACTACAAACACCGTACATAGACATCGGGTATTCAACAACCCTATACAATGATCAACAATATTAACAGCGATTATGCCACGTACATGAAGTGCTTATGGTTCACTCAGGATCAGCATCTGTACTTCAAATTAGATACAATATGTATATGATAGCGTAGGTAAAGCAAGATATTTGTTTAGATAATTTGAGAAGTATCATTTTATTGAAAATAGATTTTTTCAAATAAAATATGCTTACTGAAATAGTAATATATGTAGATACAATACTACACTGGAGTAGCAGAACTCTTTATTGCCTTGTTAAGCTCGCCAAATACCTCCATCGTAATAAATCTCGGTCACCTGATTAATATCTTCTAATCAAGTCATAAATCTTCGCATTTAATATTTGTACGGTAATAGAGAAAATTTAAATTTATACTTAGTTCGATTGCATTATTTGCTCGTACAATAGAATCATGAATTTTACTTTTTAATATATTTTTCAGTTGAACAACATCCAATTCAATATTACATTCGAAAATCAACCGCCATCCTGAATAGCAAGCTATGCGGAGCAAATAAATATTTTCAACTCGCTACCAACACCATCGTGACTGGAACAATGACGCATGAATATAAATATCCCGCAGAACAATGCAGTGAAATTTAAACCGAGTCTGAACATTTTTTCCAATCTGTTTCGTTAACGCGCTCGTTCGTATCAATATGCCTGCTGCCAGCTATGTAATTCAATGGAAAACAAATGAAATAAAAGTTGGAAGTTGTGCTGGGGATAAACGAGGCTGGAAAGAATGAACAACGTGCATTTTGTAAAATTGATCAGTTTTCATAATATTCGCGAGGTAATTTATCAACTAACTCGCTGGTAGTTTCTTGTATCGGTGGCCAGTCGCCATGATTTATGTTCCTGGCTGGCAGCAGGGCGTTGAAATACAGGACGCCAGTTGCCACGAGACGTCGGGAGAGTGTGGAATAGTGGCTTTTGTTTACTGTCTGTCCGGTGTGAGATTCACTGAGCCATTAGCAAAACCGAACGTCCAATGACAAGCGAATCCCACATAGACCACCTCTAGTTTGTGTACTCTTCACTTCATCTATCTCCCATTGCGAGCGCTGTCTAGCTATCCATTTCTCGCAGACTATATTTGCATTCTGTTCACGGGCTTTACATTCCGTGCTGTGCTTCCTGTTGTCCAGTACATTGCAAATTTACACTACATATTGCTGCATTTGAACGAACCACAAGCTACATTACTCATGGAGAATGGTCGATGTATTCTAGATTCTACATAGCTTACTGTTGGACATTGTATGTATATTCTCGTGATATGTACCCAATGCAAGCATATATCAATATTGTGGATGTGATTTGTAACGAGCAGAAAATTTTACGCTTGCAGTTGAATTGCTACTATTTATCTATGTAATGCTAAATTTCCTTTATATTTACTGTTTCGTTTATTAACTTGATACAGATGTATGTTGATCATAAAAGGTTTATTGTAATTTTAATCATTTATTGTCTAAATAATATTGTGGCACTCGATAACGTTGTATTGGTAATAATATGTGAACATCTATGCTTTTTATAGTCGTTTAAGACAATGATTTTCCAAGATGAATTGCATGCATTTTATGATAGGGATATCCAACTAGAAATAGACAAGATATTCTAGGATCTTGACATGAAAATGGCATGGTCGAGGAAGATATCCTAAGCATCTTTGTGGGCCACGGATGATAAACTTTGCGGTTGGCAGTTTGTTAGTGCTTCGTAATCTTTGTTATACAAACACTGCGCTTATCTTATAGTACAACGGCCGTAGTTTCTGTTTGTAGTGCTGTGGAGGAGCTTCAGGACGGTCACGCTAATTTACTCTTGTGAGCTATGTGAATTCCCTTTTGTTCATTAAGGGACGCTGGACCAGCGCCAAACACCCTCATCCCTAGCTGGTGGGATGTGTGAGCATATGCACTGTCCGTGTAATCACTTGTCACCCTCGATATTTGCAACCCTTCCATGGCCGTGTCCCTCAGACCGCAGATGCAAATGTGAGTACTCTATTACATATCCTTCCAGCGGATGTGTTAGTTACATTTTAATCGAATCTGAGCACAGCTGCATTAAAACATGTACATAATTCAAGAATGAATAATGTATATACATATATGGATATTATTCATTGTTGATGATTATTTAGTCAAAATTTGAAATCATTCGAAGTAGGAAAATATTTTATCCGGATGGGTTGGAATGAATGAGTGTATAATAGCAAGTTGAATAGAATTGCTAACGTTTCGGCCATGTGGTTCTGGCCATTATAAAAGCGAAAAATTATTTTTTTTTAACGCAACATCGACAAAAACATCACAACAAAAGCATAAGAAGAAAAATCTCCAATTGTAATTTTTTTTATAAAATTGTGAAACGTCATTCCTAATGGCGTAGACGGTGAGCGGAAACTCTACGGAGTACTTATGTTCTCTACAACTAGAACTTGCAGTCATTCTTCCAACCCATCCGGGTAAAATATTTTCCTACTTTATATGGATTATACAAACTTCTGCCAAAGTATCATCTTTTTTTCACAACGATGTATCAGCGTATCCAGTGCAAAAAAAAAATCTCGCAACTGGTTCAGCACACCCTAATTCGTTAATTAAACAATCCAATAATTCATTTGTTTAATTAATCGCACGCGCAATACCGAACAGTATTTGAACGCAGAGACCCCCCTACCCTTCCGCTCATTCTCGTGTCAGAATCTTCATCCGTATAACAAATATGACCTCTCCAATTATCTCGACCCTTTAGGACGACCCTACTGTCAAGTTTTGGCAGCTAAGGGACGGTTTTTGTCAGACTATATATATATATATATATATATATATATATATATATATATATATATATATATATATATATAGTTAGTTTAGCGAGACCGCATGTATCTGTGTATGTGTATGAGAGAGAGAGAGAGAGGGAGAGAGAGAGGGAGAGAATGAGAGCCGGAGCGAACACGGTCCGTGACCGGAGACCGTTCCTTGTTTACCCGGAATCCGAAATTGTCCATGTTCATGTATGTATGGGCATGTATTCCATATCAATATATATATTCATACAAACTTTCAGAATATGTAATATGTATGTGTATGCGAGTATGTATATGTGTGGGTTTGTCCGTATATGTGTGTAAAATGCTGCGCACTTTTATTGTGTCAAGAATCCTCACATGTAACTTTTGTGTCTGCACAGGTATGTACATACTCTATGTTTATATGTACATAACGAATTTCGTGTTGATAATACATTAGTCTGCTCTGTGAAAATTCGTTTTCGTCATCGCACGTCTTCTGTTTAAATATTTTATCGAACAATAGCAAAATCTATACATAAAAGTTTTTCATGTATAACGAAAATTATTATCTGGTCTCGAGAGGAATCTTTCTTTTGTTTGCTCTCGTTTTCTTTAGATCTTATGGAGAATTTCCGTGCTTTCGTTTAGATAATGTAATTTTTCCGTTAATTATATAATTGCATGTACTTCCACGTATTTCGCTGCTGATAGTAAGTCAGGGAATGAGCCAGGCTTTGAAACACACATCACTACAAAGCTTTGAATCACGTGACTGCTGCGTTTAGTGACACCTACTTCCCAAGGCTGAAAATCTAGATTTTGCAGATTCTTACGTTAAGAAAAAAATTTTTATCTATCTGTTATGTATAGGTGTGATACTGTTTGAGTTTTATAATGATTTGTGGTAATAGATAGGTATTATGATATAATGAACAAAAATCTTGTAGTTATGTTGTAATATGCAGGGGTTACAGGATTGAGCTGAAAGTTAATAGTCTAAACAATAAAATACTCATATATTCTCATTCTTACTGGTTATACTCGACTCCCATTTTCGCCATTTTACCGCGTGCCAAATGGAAACGCTGCTTGTAACATGACACGAGGAGAAGAACCATCTCATTCTTATTCCCACATCTGCGTGGGACATTTTTCTCCTTTAGTGAGCAAAAAGTTTTGACGTAAATAATAAGGTCATCATATTTCTTCGTCCGTACGTGGTATGTGTACGAAGTGCCGTCAGCCAGGCGAGTAAAGAACCCGCTTTTATGAGCCATTAGAAATATCAGTTGCCTTAATGGAAGTCTGGCAGAGATTCACTGTATTTGCATCCGTCTAGTAAAAATCTTACATTCATCGCGGTTAGTAGAGCATTTCTTCGTAATGTCATTTCAAAGACGACAGCAGCTTGAACCATGCTAATATTTCTTAACCGAATATTCAAATTATTCCGCAATGTGTCCCACGTGGGATACGGGTGACACACCACACACACTGAGAGATGAAGTAAAACAAACCCCCAAGGAGAGAATGAGTGACTGAACCACTACGTTGCGTTACTCGGGTGTCACATACCGCAGTGAAGTGATATATCCTGTCGTCCTGGGAACTTTGACACGCGACCGGAGCCTCATGACGCGTGCCACTCGCACAGAACTTACCCGGAGCAACGCGTTTATTACATGGCACTCTGCAATCTATGTCATGTACTAATGCACGTACATGTCTGTGTGTGTGTGATCACTCAGAAGCATAAATAAAATTACAAAATTAATAAATACAAAACATTACAGACCAGCAAGGGTTGTACAAGTCTTGTATTTTCATGTTATCTTGTATTGAGTGGAAATAAGGCGCTTGGATATCAACGGGCATTCTTTGAGCAAATAAAAAAGTAATAACACAGCAAATATCTTTTCTTATTAAATAATTGATAGGAAAGGCCCTCAAATAAGTGATCGAATATATTTGCTGTTTATAAGTAATTTTTCTTCCATATCGTACATTACTATTAAAGACATCCAGCAGAACAACGTACACCATCGCTTTTGTATAACCTTGTTTTCGACACGTAAGATGATAAAAATCAAAAGAAAAAAGTGGGCTGACGATGGAGGTATTGAAAGTTAGTTTGATAACAGAACAACATCAATCTGCAGACATCAATGGATATTTTTACATCGTTGGCGCTTGTAAAAGAAACATGATATATTGATTGTAGCGAATGTGAACATGTTGTACAGTTCATCAGGACAATGCAAAAGCTATCCTTGCAATCCATGCGCGTTAATGAATGAAACGAACATAGGTTTTTCTTTCCTAGATTCTTAAGAGTAACGAAAGCAACGATGTTTTTAAGGGCTTTTTGACGTAAGAACCGGCGTATCTATTCGGGATCGTATGAAAGCCGATCTTTGTTGAAAACATGGGCTGAGTCTCGTCCAGAAAATCATGATAAAAGGGGAAGTCTTCTATAGGCTATAAGGAAGTTAAGAAAAAGTTGATTAGTCATTTCATTATGAAAATCAGTTACGTTGTATGGATCTATACATTCACGATATGTGTGTTAAAATTGGTTAAAATAATTTTCTCCGTAGCAAGAACATGAAAGAATATGTTTACGTTCTAGCAAATTACTTTTTTTTTCTGCGACAGAATCTCCATGTCTACAGCTATTTTTTACGGCTCTATATCCACATATGTATTTGTGTACGCATGAGTTTAATATATCACTGTATGTATGTATATGTGTATCAGAGTAGAAATGTTTAGATTGAGTCTTTCCCTTGCTACTTGCTAGAACTACCCTCTAAATTCGTAACATGGCGTGTACCATCGAGCTGTGGGGCGACTGCTTGTGTATGCTACGTTGTATGGAATGGGTCGGGTAGGTGCAAGTCATGCATATAGAGTAGACGGCCTGTGACCCGTGTCACCGACTCAGGTCAAATCGGGACGGAACGTCTGCAGAATTTCCCGTCGATCAGACAGTAGCGACATCCTTCTACGACAAAGAATCAGAAAGCAACAACACTGCTACGAAATCCGTTCCATCTTTGGCTTCAGTTCACAACGAGTGTTATTGAAATTGTAACATTTGCTCTTATTTTTTTTCTTTCATTATATTGGTACATTGGACTAATTGGTCTGGCATTCGAATGACGCAATTGAAATTAAATTGAATGCTTCAGATGATATTAAAAAATAACAAATTAATTAAATATCAAATTATAATTAAAAAAAATGCGCATTGAAATATAATAATTAAAATCATAAAATAAAACTTCCTTCCGTATTTTTCAACCTGCCGTGTTTTTGTGAAAATATAAAACGGAAAAAAACAGCTAGTGAATAACTGAATGTGCTTGAATAATGGATATTGATGATCCCTGATAACTAATTGAATAGGAATGGAGAGATAGACAGAGAGAGGGTGGGACAATGTGTTTTCACTGTACATATACGAGTACATACATATATTCGTGGAGTGAATGAATGCAGTTAACAGTAGGTGAATATGGTGCTGACCGCAACATCGACTGGTTAGACGAGTAATAATATCATCCATTCGTTTCGTGGTGCAGCCGGGTTTTAACACTTGCACTCGATTTTAAACCTGTCAAATAAATTTACCCGTACCACCGAAATGAATTATAACCCTATAAATTCTGCAGACTCGTAGGAAGAATGTAATATCATTTTAACACCTTCTAAAGAGGGTAGGTTAGAAAAGAGCATATATTCAGTTAGGTATTGATTGGTATGATATAAAATAAATGCAATTAAGATGAATCATACGTCTATTTTCTATATATTTTATAAAGTTATGTAAATTTTTGTAATGGTAATCAAACGGCTTTGAAATCTAGCTCTTTAAATTAAATATAGGTATCAATAACTTTACATTTATTATTTAGCACACATATTTACGTTTAGTTTCTAATCTCAAATTACATAAAATGTATTTGTGGTCTCAAAACCACTCAGAGGTGAAACACGAAATGGTTACCAAGAAAAATAAAATCCATATGTGTGTATGTATTCACGAGTGAGTGAGTGGGTTTACCCTGGAATGTAAATGTGTGCGGTTACTTCAGCCCCAAAGAAAGAGAGAGAAAAGATTGAAATCTTGCATGCTTTTATATAAAGTGGTCCATACCCTGTATAGAGGAGTTCAACCAAATCTAGCACATATGTACAGAGTGCTCTATCCTTGCCACTCTCATGTAGCCAACGGGCATCGTGAGACATGCTCACAAGGTAATAGAGTGAAGAATTATTCAACATGCGCAGAACGAATAAAAATAATATGTGTACAGCGCGTTTAACATTGCACCACACAAGTATGTACTGCAGAGCAGAGATTACTTGATATTGAATGCATTATTTTACACTCAAATAAAATCAAATAAATTCTAAATGGATTTGGATGAATGTATGTATTGGCATTGGTTGTGTTTATCTGTTCATAAGTGCGTTGTCATGTCCAGGATTTGGTTGGTTGAACAAATATTCACGATATGGATTTGTTATTTTATAATTAACTGGTATTGAGAAAACCTTTTGGGGAGAGTATATTCTGTACGTGAGGAAAATTATAATTTTCACTCTATATTAATGGAATTGCTTTCTAAACATTTCTAGTAGAATGAATAAATAAAAAAATGCGACATTTTTTGCGACTGAAAAATGTGCTTGCAATATTATTAATTTGGTTCTAAATTTAGTTGAAATCCCGCAAAAGTATTACATATTATCTCGGTATTATCTATTAGTTATAGAATAATATAAAGATTATAGACAGACATACTTAGAGTGTAATACAATTATATTATGTTTATCTGCCGAATAATCTCGATAAGCTGAGAATCATTTTGCGTTCAAATCCCAGAGGATCTGCATCATCCAGATAGCAACTACATGGGTTCCTAATTTTCCTATATTCATAGTTTTCTACTGGTAGTTGTAGCCCGGAAGTGCTGAACTCTGTACCTTTTAATGAGCGACGGTAATGCAATTAAGCAAGTAACATCATTTACCGTTGACCTGACGGGAGACCTTCAGGGATTGCCGCTTCTATTTACTTGACTAGGGAAATCAGACGTGGATATTCATTATCACTAAAGGACCATTTCATTACAATATTCCATCTAATAAACATAATATTTTCGTAAGTGATGTACGTATAAATAATAATGAATTATGATTAATTCAAATAACTAGCGGAATTTGTAAATTATTGCATTGCGATTTTAAGATTTTAGTATAAATGATACACAAACCCTCATTACTATTATATGTCCGTTTAGGACAATAATAATGTAATTTGTATTTTGGTGTCAACAGTCTCATTACACAAATCCCGCCACAACTAATGGCAATACTAGGTTATCATCCACCTTTAATTTTTGATTTCCACTAATCATCCATAGTGATAGTATTATCGTCATTATCAGTCTGTTACCCAACTGTCAATTCCGCTTCGTCCACGACCTTGCAACACGCGAACCGAGCATCGAATCTTCCGTACGTGCGTGGAATGTCTTCCGATGTGGGCGTCGATTAATTTAAACAGTGACGCTATTAGGGACGGCCATTACCTTCTAATCGACGAACCAAAGACGACGCAACCCGTTGTACTTGTCAACATTGCACGACTAAATTTAATTTGTGATCTGAAATAAAACGCTTGTTGCCCTGAATACATATGTAAACATGAAAATATGTGTGATTCATTTAACTTTTACATTAAATACACAACCTCTTTTTTGCAACTTTGTTCTACTCTTATACTACTTTATGATTATCAATATTTGTTCACTTGTCCTTGGAGGTGGGACAGGGGTTAATCGCCAGTGATCAGTCTACGCTAGGCAATGCTACGGTAAACATTTATTGATTTTGGTTGAGTAACCCTTTTCTACCACCCTTGCTGTCACCCAGTTCACCTCAATGAACTTCTGTTTCCTTATGGCGAGGGTAGGTTTGGAGTTTGCGTTCGATGGGGCATGGATCGTTTAAACTTTTACTCGGCGATCACCTGCTTAGCGAAGCTTGTAACTGATTTACGGTTAGAATTCGGTGCTAGTATTGTTACCTTCCATCTTTTACGTTAAAACTTCCTATACACATCGGTGCACATGCGAACTACTAATTGCCAATACATTGCCACAAGAAGTTTTATAACTCATGTTTCCATAAACAAAACAATTTCGACAGTCAGAATGTTCTATTTTCAGTACTACTATGTACGTGACTTTCTTTACAACATACAATGTACGTGCCATACTGGTTCAGACACTATAAACGGATAATACTACTTAAAATATATCTAAGGTAGTAATATAATAAACATTTTATACTGAATATTATTTTCCTGCTCCAATCGTTACACTTTTTTGGGAAATGTACAATCGTAGACTGAATTTCTGAATACTCACCGATATCTCGTTCTATTCCTTGAACCGTACATCGCGACGACGACCGACGCAGTGGGCGCCGTATGTTTACCTAATCGCCAGTACGGTTCTCTCAATCAATACCGTGGACGCGCGATACTATAGCGTCACTTGCGTCTGAAGAGCGTCATAGCAACGTCACACAGCTTGGAATATAACACAGTATATACAGTAATATTAATTACACATTCATCAAATATGTACATTAATATATACATACAGGTAGGTACATAAATCTACAATATGTAAGACGCAGTACATTTTATATTTCTATTATTATTTATTAATATTTTTGTCATGGAACTATTTTGTATTCTCTTGTACATTTTCTAGTATCAAACAAATATATCTACATATCAATCAGAAAACAAAATTCTTATTTGTTTTTAGCGTATTTCACATTCTCTCCACTGTGCGTGTAAATGTGGAATAATATATTTGTCGATTGACAGTATATCTATTTATAAAAAAAAAAAAAATAGGTATTTACTTCCGACAGATGAACAAGATACTCTGGTGGCATGTATTTATTTTTTTATTTTCAATCAATGGGTAGCAAATCAAATAAAGTTACATTTAGAATATTAACTTCGAATGGAAACAACAAACAGAATTATCCTCATTAGGTCGATATCATTTCTCGAAAATCAACTTACATCGCAATATAAGAACCTTACCTATACCCTTCGTTATTACCATAGGAAATCCTACCGAAAGTCTGATATTTCCATAACGAATAACCGATATCATATTGGAACAAAATTAATTTATATATGTAGATCAGAGAAAATAAAAGATAAAAATGGAAATCGAATTTTCAGCACGTAGTTCCCCGTGGGGACAAATTCTCAATGAAATTTTGGCGTATGCGGTTGGAAGAGAATGAACGGCACATCTGGTCTTAATAATCGAGGATTTGCGACTTGCATGGTTGCAGATCTTTCTTTATAACCAACCACAAGAATCGTTCGGTAGCCGGCAATGAAGTGGTCTCTCTAGCAGTACCTAGTAACTTGCTTTGTCTGCTTCCCTCCTACATTATGGATCGATCCTTTAGCCTGTAGTATTTTACATTTATTTCCTGTCCTTCTTATCGTCCCTTCCGCTCATACACTTCTCTGTTTGAAGCTTAAAATGTCAGCGCCCACGTATATCCATCTGTTTCGAGGCGAACTTTGCTTCTTTCACGAAAAGGAATTGGTTTTCTATGCTTTACATATTACCGATCTACTTTTCATGGATTCATTGATGTATTTAAAAATTTTGAGAGAACAACTCTAGTAGCCAATGAAATAGTACTACTAAACAAAATAATATTAATAATATAATATTATTAAATAATATTAGCAATGAAATTATAAATGAAAAGTCGAAAAATTAATGCACAGTGTAATTTAATACACGACGAACTTGATATAAAGCAACAATTTTATTAAGTAATAAACTCGGCAATATTCGTACATGGAAGCGAGTCTGGTCTGGTTGGAAATTAAGTTTAGGAATCATGGAGTATTTTTCATTTTCTTGCCCCTTGGGATCGCTTGCCTCACGAACTTGGTCTTAGCACTTCAATTATCTTGTCCTTAATTCGAATCTCTTTCACTTCCTTGTGTCTCTGTGTTTTCGTCGTCACTGAGACATGATATACTACTATTGCTTCTGCCCCTGTCCCAGTTCAACAGTCACCGTATTGGAGAAAAGAATTATATGTTGGAAGACATAGTGAGCGGGGCAGGGGACCTTGGTATTCTTTACGAAAACAGATTAAAAGTTAAGTAATATTGTTAAAAAGGTAACGAATTTCATTATTTTATAATAAACAGAAACTTTGGCAACTTATATAATGTGTTAAGGTCTGGTTATGAAAAAGGAAGCAAGCATTGGAAATTAACAAAGTTTGAGAGGAATAAATCTGCTGCCCCTCCCGTCCTCGTTGTACATATATGCGGAGATAATATTTTAACATGTAAATTTTGCTTGTATAATAAATATTATATTGGATCTACGTTATAATTTCAAATATCATTATGAGTTGTGTACCGGTGCTTTTCAAAGACTCCTTCCTTTTCAATTGCCTTTGACAAAATTAATCACTTCTCATTTTCGTTTATGGCACAGTCCAAGAAACGGAGAGAAAGTGTTTAATAATCTTATATTCTCTTAATAAATTTCGGAGCTAAACTCGTGCTGTGATTGACAATATGACAAGAAAATTATAATACGGTCCACCCTTGTTGGAAGCATACCGGCTTTCAATATTTCACGGTAGTTGTTTTGTTTTAATGAGTACGCAATCTATTCGGCTGATTGCGTCGGAATGACGACGACGAAGCTTTTTTCTTCAGACGCGGCCATGTGAAAAAGCCTGTTTCTGTTACGTCGTTACTTGAATCCCTTTGTTTCACTCCCTTCCTCGCCCTGTTTCTCATTCACTTCCTTCCATTCTGGCTCTTGTGATTATGGTACAGATTTTCCGTCCACAGAGATTTCAGTTATATTAACTTTCGACCGCTTTTTGTTCTGATTGCTGAAATGATACTGCACTTAGATATGTATTTCAATACAGGAGTAATAGTAGTTGTAGTCATGCTTTTATTAACATTATATGGTTAGATACTTTTGGTACGCTTGTTCTCCTAAAAAAGGATGTCGTCTTTTTGTACTACACACTATGTACTTGTAAAATATTTGTGATTCTTTAGATTTCGAAATTATGTTCGGCTTAGTTGAATAAACTGAATTAAGTATTAGTGTTGTATCGAATTACTTTCTTATTTGGTTGAACGTTTTCTATCTCACCGTACGCGATCTATCGAACACGGGCAGAAACCTGCTACTATACATTATGACTTCATGAGCTTTTATCTATCTTTTTATATCCCTACCAGGAAGTTAAAAACACCGAAAAGTAATCCATCTACCATGCTGTCGAATATTTTTTGTTCCATTCGACCTTTCTGTGGGGTGATTCACTAATATATCGCAGCTCGTGACAGGTATAACAAGCGATCCATAGTCGTAGGTTAGGCAAGATGAGTGAGGGAAAGGGGTGCTCTTTAATGTCTTCAATTGTCAACGGCGCGGAGGACATCATAAGCAAGCGTGGTGGTATCGCGGAATACATTAATTAGAACCACCTCCCACTCTTTCCTCTGTGCCAGTTTGTTTCTGAAACTCGATACTATAATGAGTGTAAGACACTTAATTAGTTGTAATTAATTTTCAAGAATGTGATGCACGAATGCGCACAAAATTCCATTACCCTCTTGCGTTGCATACCATAACTTGAGTACAACAACTTTCATTTATTTCATTCGATCGTGTGGTTATGCGAGTTACATGGATCTACCCAATAAAATGCAATATCAAAAACTTATTTGTGCTACTTGAACTGTAATGCCGGGTTAAGTTCCAATAATGCATAATAAATAACCATTAATATTCGCGAAAATTTTTATTTAATACCTGTATATACAATATCTGTAACTTTTTTAAACTATTGCTCGCTTGGAGTAGAATTCCTCTATTCTGTTAATTGCAAATGCAGTTCATGTACGTGTTTATACTAGTGCACTAGACCTATATAATCTAAGCTCTTGTTGAGGTAACTCTTACGTATTAATGTTATAATACTCGTCCAACTCGCCGCAGAATGGATACTAGGATCGCCTGCTCTGCCGGGGTACCCGGCACTGATACATTTCACTTGGTAATTGCCTCATTGAGGCAGCGGCCGCAGGTGCGACGAAGTCTCCCAATTGGAATTAATTTAAAAAACTTCCAACATAATTCTTCCACAGATCACTTCAGTTAGAGTAGAATTTACCTTCCGACCGAAATTGGCCACGCAATGCTGTATGTCCCCGAGTTATATTCGCTAATTCAGTACCGGTTCTGGTCTGGAGGTGTCGCTTCGTTTCCGATATCCGGCATACTGAACGATATTGATTTCCACGCTGCTGGCTTCTCGTATTAACGCAAAAGTTTTTTAGTCTTCCGGGAGACGTGTTTCATTTAGAGATTTCTAAAAATTTTACTTTGAGCCTGGAAATGTAATGTGAAAAATGAACAATCAAGTTTTTTATTTATTTTATTATATACTGCACATCCGATAATAATTTTCTCAGCTTTACACGAATAAAAAAGGATACTTTTCCACTGTCTGACCTTTTAAAATTGTCAATTATCAAACTTTACGTGTCATCCCACGTGTGTATCACGGAGCGTACATAGCATGCGTGTAGCAAGGAACCTTTCATAACGTATTAGTAGCTTCCATACATCTGTATGTATATATAGCATCCATTACTTCGTTGTTAATTATTCAACACTATTGATTCCTTATGATGTCTTCATTACCGAAACGTAATTGAAAATAAACACACACATGTGTGTAACATCATTGAACTTTTTTGTGGCTTGGTGCTAAGAGCAAATGTAAAAAAAATCAAGTTTTGAAAATATGAGAGTGAACACATCGGATTTCTTATAATCTATTGTATTTTCCGTTCTGTGCATCGCTGCCAGTGGATTGAAAGCTTATTATAATGCATGATAATCCGCATTTTAAACACTTAAACATATATGTACTCGTAACTGTATATACTGTAATACATATTAGTTTTCAATTTGTGACAAAGCAAAATTACATGCGCGCAGAAACGTAAACCTAACGTTGTACAACTTATGTTACACCTAACATCGAGTACAGTTCAGTTTCAGATTTATACAGTTCCTTTTGTTTTCCAATACTTCTAATATTGTTATGAAATAGATACCCTTTACTCCATACTATTAACGGTGTTGGAACCATTGCTATCTAAAGAATTCGTTGTAGAAATTGTAGCAAATATTACATGCATTCCCACAAGCGTTCTAATGGTCCTAGGGAAGGCTGACTTCTCTAAATGTGTTTGGAATTATCTATTCTGCTTGACAAACGGCGTGTGCAAAGCCGAGACTGTACTAGTGCAATTTCAAAGACAAACGATCTGCGTTCAACGTCTTCATTTGTCAAAGACTGTCACGTGATCGTTGACCAAGCCAGCTGTCAGGGAAGTGTGGCGTTTGTCAGTCAGAACTTGTTAGTGCGCATAGAACATATTAGGAACATCATTATGAACAGGTTAGAGCGAAGCTTTACTCATCAGCTGTGAATAGAACGTTTGGTAGATTAATATCCAAGCGAGAAGGCAGAATATATGTAATCATAACAGAGTGCTGTTTGTCTCAAGGAAAATGTGCGATTCAATATAATTATCAAATCATACATAACTCAAAGATGGTGTTTTACATTTAAAAGGAACAAGACGAAACATAAGTCAGACATTTGACACAAAACAGCAAACATTATTATCACAGCTGACAACAAATTGTGATTTAAAGCATATTACATGCAAGAAAGAAGAGTATTTTATAGATTACAATTATGTAGTAATGATTTACACCGAAAGGTTGAAAGGCTTTAGGATTAAGTAAGTAAGTAATGATTTACAAACTTCAATTAACAGCAAGTTGAGATTAAACTGGTCTTGACTGATTTGACAAGTAAATCAGTGTAATGAAAATTGCAAATAAAATGAAAAATATAGAAGAGACAAGTAACAGTTGTTTTTCCGTACAGTTAGGGAATATTGGAGTTTCATTATTTCGCAAGTGCATACTACATATACAGGTATATAAATATATTTGTATTCAAACATTTGTATTCGATCATTCATTTTAATTATTAGTAATATGTAGTAGAAAATACATCATTTTGTGGTATACAATATTTATAGTTACCTTGATAACAATATTAATATTCGTACGACGACTTTTTCGTTAACAATGTCATGATGTAATAGGAATATTTAACATATGCTTGATAATAAATAGTATGAGAGTTTTTGTACATACAGTGGTACGAATAATTGGCGACTTGCACTTACATAATGATTATTTTTGCATATACGGTGGGTACAATGCACTACCCTACCCTACTCTACCTTCAGATTATCAATAACTGTATGTGCAAATACCCAGATATTCTTATCTACCGTGTGTGCAAATATCCACATTATGTAAAACGTAGAATACACATTGAATAAGAAAATGTAATCGCACTATCCCAGGCTATCGTATTCCTCTACAATAAACAGAATTTTATAATTGCAAATGGCATCGTTTAGATTCCGCTTAACAATAATATGTCTACAAAACAGCAATTATTTACTTTGTATATACAATGTGTGTTGGAAAAATCTCGAAAACGGCTGCTTTATATTAGTTTTTCTTATTGCTCAGTGGAAATGACCGGTATATTTCAAAACTGATAATGCAGAGAAGAACAGAAAATTGTACCTACTTTCCTGTCGTAATAAATGTAACGTTATCATAACTGGCATTGTCCTCCATTATGACATGCAATTCGCTTTAAAACGATAACTCGCTAGCAGAAATATCCGACAAGTGAAAGATGCAGCTTAACGAGTGCTAAATATCATCATTTTTCTTCCTTTGTCCGCCCCCTACAAACACTGTTGAAGTGTTAATGAAACTGTGAATTGCGTTTCTCCTCATTATGGATGACAATACATACTTGAAACATTCTCTTCAGTCGAGTTATATTGCTGACATCTCTCTCTGTAATGGAAAATAATACTTCTTCATTTAAGGTATGCGTTTATGTACTAGTCCAAGTGCGCGGGTTTTACATCAACATCACGCTATATCCCAGTTGTCCGGAGTAGCAGAATTAAGCATTTGTGAACGTCCTTCAGTGGAGTTTCCAACTCACCACTGAATGGCACTTATAGTTTATTGTGGAAAGCAAAGCACATATATTGAGGCAGAAATCGATCCCGTGATTTTATCCGTTTATACCTATAAGTGTATAATTCTGCGACCAAACTCTCAGAATGTTGAACATTGAATTAATCCGTTTTTAGATTTTAATACCACTACCAGGTCTAATTAACCAATGGTGATGAATAATCATTAAAACAATAAACCTGTGAACATCCGATTACATTAATTCAGTATTATTTGATCTTAGGTTAAATTGTACACATATTTGAATATTTTATTTATAAAAATATGGAATTACATATTAGGATTCAATATTATTATGTAAGAAAATATTTGATTCAATAGCCTTCATTTTTTTTTTACATATGGGTTCGCTATTATTTAATATGCACCTACAGGCAGGAAAATCGCTATTGTTGGTATAAAAAGGAAAAATGGACGGAACTGTCAAATATCTAGAAATATATGAAGTATAATAGAAAATTGAATCGATATCGACCGAGGGGTAAACCACGAATGGAAATCTGGTGTACAGAATTTTGAAATCTCTCGGAAATCTTTTGAAATCTTTTGAAATCTTTTGAAATCTTTTGAAATCTTTTGAAATCTTTTGAAATCTTTTGAAATCTTTTGAAATCTTTTGAAATCTTTTGAAATCTTTTGAAATCTTTTGAAATCTTTTGAAATCTTTTGAAATCTTTTGAAATCTTTTGAAATCTTTTGAAATCTCTTGAAATCTTTTGAAATCTTTTGAAATCTTTTGAAATCTCTTGAAATCTTTTGAAATCTCTTGAAATCTCATGAAATCTCTTGAAATCTCTTAAAATCTTTTGAAATCCTTCGAAATCTCTTGAAATCTCATGAAATAGATAGAATGAATAATGGTATTATATATTTTCATCTGTTCAAGTGATTTCATAATATTTCCAAATTTTCTCGATTCGTATACATATATTTTATCTCATTCTTTGTACATATTATAGTCGGTATTCATACATATTGAATTAACCTCGGAATTAACTAAACAACATTTCTCTTCATTTCCTTAATTTTTTTATTAATGTCCTGCATTCGGATATTTTGAATAGTACATTTCCTATCATGTCAATGGGCCCCAATTAATACATAGCGATATGGAACTATTTGGAGATCTTCCTGTTTTGGCCAAGAAAATGTATTTAACGATTCTCTTAAAAATTTAATTTTACATTCCCCCGATTTCAAAGTTTCTTTCACGCGTCCTATAAACCAATTTTCGGTATAGAATATACCGTAGTATAATTCGTTACAGATTATAATTATTTCGTGTCCCTGATTTAAGATAGCAGCGTTGTTATATGAATTATTCGAATGCTGGTTTTAATGTATAGAACATTTTTTCTTCATAATAATATTCGCTATATTTGAAAAATTGTTACGTACCGTTTTTTTTTGTTTTTAAAATAATTTGAAATTTACAATTTCTGTGATCAGTAAGCTTCCTCTTCCGGTTTTCTAATTATACCCAAAATCTAATCAGCTCTTCGCCAATCCCAAAAACTTTTAAATATGAAGTTTCATTACTCTAGCTTTATTCGTTTTTGAGATAATGAACATACGGCCACACATCCATACATACTTACATACACACAGACGTCATTGAGAAAATGGTCAAAACGTATCAGGGGACCTTAAAACGTGTATTTCCATCAAAATCTCGCAATCGAAATTTTTCATGATTCCTGTACTTTCCTTATACTATGTATAAGAAAGTAAAAATCTGGTGTGGTCACCACACGACTTTCTTATGCTCAATTTAAATTGGCTCATATTTCACGTTTCAAATCCGTATTTCTATAAATATTTTGTCTTGGTTTTGTTTTCTTAGCATATGATATTTTAAATACATGCAAATATATACATATGTAAATACATTTTACTTAAGATATTGAACATACAGACACACATCCACACGTCATTGCGAAAATAGTCAAAACGTATTCAGGGGACATCATAACATGTATTTCCATCAAAATCTAGCAATAGAAATTTTTTATGATTCCTATGCTTCCTTCATACTACGTATACGAAAGTCAAAATGAAATAAATATGTTTTTTTTTTCTCAATTTAGTAACCTATCCCTATCCTTCGCGTGTTATTTCTTCCTCCGTTAACGTTGATTCGGTTATCACTACGTATTATGGGGGTCCATTGATATGATAAGAAATGGACCATTTCCAATATGTAAATCGTGTAGGACATTAATAAAAAAAAATAAGGAAATGAAGAGAAATTATGTTTAGTTAATTAAATATGTATAAATACCGACTATAATATGTACAAAGAATGAGATAAAATATATGTATACAAACCGAGGACATATCTGGAAATTCCTTGAAATCTTTTGAAATCTGTTGAAATCTCTGGGAATCTCTTGAAATCTCTGGGAATCTCTTGAAATCTCTGGGAATCTCTGGGAATCTCTTGAAATCTTTTGAAATCTCTGGGAATCTCTTGAAATCTCTGGGAATCTCTTGAAATCTCTGGGAATCTCTTGAAATCTTTTGAAATCTCTGGGAATCTCTGGGAATCTCTTGAAATCTCTGGGAATCTCTGGGAATCTCTTGAAATCTTTTGAAATCTTTTGAAATCTTTTGAAATCTCTTGAAATCTCTGGAAATCTTTTGAAATCTTTTGAAATCTCTTGAAATCTTTTGAAATCTCGTGTTGGTGTACAAATTTTTTTCGCGTGGTTTACCCCTCGATATCGACCTTGTATGTCTGTCTGTCAATCTTTGTTATATTGATTACTGTTCGTTGAACACATTATAAATCAAGTATGTACCACCGAGCTCTTATTGTGCATACATGTATTTGTAATATTTTCTGTTAAGTAATTTTCCTGAAAATGCATGTATAGACCGTCTATACAAACGTCTATAATAGACGTTTGTTATATAATGCAAACATGTATGTACGTAATAGTACATTATACACCAAGGGAGAGAAATCACTTATTTTTCCTGAGGTGTAGTTTGAAGCCCGAGGGCGAAGCCAGAGCTACAAATACATCGAGGAAAAAATGGTGGTCTCTCCCGAGGTGTATACACATTTATTTACAAAAACCTTTGTTATAATAAAAACTCCCTTATGAAAAGTGTTTTCGTCCATAGGGAGAAAATGCTTCATTTCTGTCCCGCGTTTGACGCCATAGAAACCGACTTCTACTCCCAGACGTGTAAAAACCTACATTATTCTTCATTTATATCATTATGAGCATGTCGCTCTTACAAACATATGCAAAATCAGTGTGTACGAAAAATATGATTTTATCAAGAATTGCACAGATGTTGATGGCTGTAAAATGTATTGCAAACCGTACAAAATGTAGGTGTCAAAATTTATTTTATCCATGAATTCTCCAGATGGGCGTCAAACGAGTCACATCTGTATGTTACATATTTTAACGCGAATTTCTTTATTTATAGAAGTAACCATCTTGTCTTTTATAAAATAGGTAAAGAATATGAAATTCTTCAGCTTTTTGTTATTGAAAATTGACTAGCATGAAATACAAAAGATATTTCAGAAAATTTTTCTCTACAGTATATTATCGCTGAACTCTGTATCTTTATCGCTGAATAGTACATACTAACCTTTTTATTAGGACAACAAAATTTAATTTGTCGCGAAAATTTTATACGGACCATAATTTCTGCGATACATCCGTAGGAAATTGCATTGCTGAAGTTTAACGGGCTATAAAACCAATGGTAGAGTCGAGATGAAATTGTTTGTGGTTTTTATTTTGTCCTCTGCAAACTGATAGAACATAAAGGAAAGATGAACGAAGATGACATGTAATGATGATGTCTTTGTTTCAGTTGGTTGGTGGCGAGTTTGATATGGAACTCAATTTCGTCATCCAAGACGCGCAGAACATTAAACACATGTTGGAACTGTTGGATCACTGTCCACCGAATCTTCAGGTAAGTCTCCATATACATGTATTCCATCTAGATATAGCGGTAGAAATAAAATTGAAATATATTATTCAAAAGCGCTTAAGGACAACATGAAGGTTTTACGTAGAAATCGATTGTTAAAATAAAAATACTAGGAAGTAATAAAAGTCTCGAACAGCACGTAGGGTGCCCCCTGCCATTCGTGTAATTATTACAATATCTCATATAATTCTATCGGAATATTAAATCTTCATCCTTGCCACAGAAACGAGTTATTGAAATATTCACGTCATCGTAGCTGCCTTTGACACGCCTGTCATATCTCACATGTTATTTTCCCATCAATGGCGCCGGGAAGACCGACGTCGGTGCAGACTTTCGTGACGGCAGCAAGAACGTACGAACGGATCGATATGGAATCGGTGTCTCAGCTAACTTTTTGTTTCAACGAAAATTACTTTAATATCTTAACCGAGGATCAATACAGTCTATTAAATATTCTATAATAATATACATGTGTGGGAAATAGATAATATATGACGAGGATCCTATACCTTGTGTGAGAGGATTGCCGTAAAGCTGAGACGTTAGACTTAATACAAGGATGTCGTGAGTGGAAGTATACCTCTCCCATCCTCTCCACTGCACTAATCTTATCCTAATGTACGGTTAATCTGGCTATTAATGTTTGGCGCTAAGTCGCAAGTTGTCAGGGGCTTGTTACTGTAGTAATTTGTACTGCGAGATTTCGTTATCTTTATCGCTCTTGTCTTATGCTACTTTGATGACAATAAACAAAATAGTACACAAATCTAAGTTACTTATATAATCGTATTTTAACATTCACTGTTAATGTCGACGTTGCAGAATGTATTCTATTAGTCCGATTTATGAAAACTAATAGGTCGTCATATCTACTGCATAGTTTGTAGTACATCTCTAAATACACTTTTCCTCGTTGTGAATTAACTTGTATTTTCAGAATTGTATTTCTACGAAGAGCAGCCACTTTCAGTACACCGTTCAGAATGTAATTTAATTTCATAAGTGCTGCATTGAGTGTCCCCATTATGCAACAGCACAATATCAATATCGTGTGTATATATCGTATGCTTGGTAATACAAGCAGTTATTGTAGAATACTTATACATATATGTAATATTACCTACAAGAGAACAATTTCACGAGAACGAAACGACAAACAGCTATAAAACGCATCTAATATAAATGTAGACTGTTACTATTGTACTCGTTCTATCTCGTACTATATGTTGGTTGGTCGGTTCACATTTGAAACTAAGTCCTTTTATCGCCCTGCGGCTCTTCTTACATCTCAAATGACATCCGTAAGACAGCGGCCTCGTAATCGAAAGTCGTAACTGCTGGCCGTCGCGCCGTCAATGGCCAACGAAACGAACGGCATAGAAAACCGAAGACTACACATTCAAAGGTCGTGGAAACATGTCGAGCATGTCACCTACCAACATTCATACCTGTACTAAACCTGAAAAACAATAAACTTGACATGTTTCAGTCTACATAATTTAGAATTTGATTGTTATAAATTAATTTACGATAAACTCGTTGTAATCATTCATGCGTAGTGATGACATTCTGTTTTTTGTTGGTTGATACTATGCTATTGCTAGTGAACTGGGAGGAAATAATGAATACCCAATGCCCGCATGAGAACTTGCGTCTTGTATTTAATTATTCGCCGACAGCGAAGCGACGGTAAACATTGGAACTCTAGTACGCAATCGCGTGATGTACATCATCTGGAGGATGAGCTCTACATCTATGTTCATCTCCCATGAGTCCATGCATTATTCACAGTAATGCATATCTAATGTATCGACTAATTGGACAAGAACTTACAGAGAGTCTAAAGTAGCTGTGCGCACGTATGTGGGTTAAGTTGGTTTCCTCAATGGATGTATAACGTGCTGGTATATCCAGGTGTGGTATTCTTTTCTGGCATAGATGACGTATATATATGGCCTAAACTGGCATGTATAAAAGGTAAAGGAGTTGTATCCGTAACTTACAAGTATGTACTCTAATAAAGTATTTTATGCGTGGTGTTGAAACTTCTCTAGTGACGTTACAAGCTATCTGTTACAAAATATTTCAGACCTTACTTATTAGTGATTCTGGGTGTTTTGGGATTAGAGACTATATATATATATATATATATATATATATATATATATATATATATATATATATATATATATATATATATATATATCTGATTTTCAGAAGCATTACGCGTATGAATTTTTTATTAATAATTTGCTCCGCGAACATGAGAGACAAAGAAAGCTGTATGTTTTTTTTTATAATTTGAATTTCTCTTTGGTGTTAAACACATATACATATTATAAATGTACACAATAATTACATATAAGTAAAGTTTGAAATTACGCGTATTTCTTGAAATAGTAACTAGTCATGTTTCTAACTAAATTTCATGGAAAGAGCACGTAGAATTCAGAACATACGTACATACAAATTACATAGAAGTACGTGATTGCAGTAACAGTTTCACTAATGTTTGCAAGAGACTAATGAGAGTCATAGAAGTGCACCTGTATTGGTCCTCTCTTTTATGCATGACATACGAAATTTAATACATACTACATATGTTACATGGTTTCTATAGCTTTGAATGGAACACCTAATTAGCGAACGAATTTGCATTACACAAATCACTGATTAAGTTGGAGTTAGTGAACATGAAAGTTATATTTCTGTTGCATCACCGGCATATTCATTTATAATAGGGATACAAAATAAATACTGAAATCTATATATGATTTAAAAACAAGATTAAATGGTATTGAAGTATTTCGGAAGCTTCAAAATAACAGAAAACACGTTCTATCCATATAGTTAATTCTAAATATTAGTATTTTGTAAAGTGGTATCACCAAAGAATCCCATTGAGTAGTACGCCACTGATGATGTTTTCCAGTAGGAAACGAAATTAACATGGCGACCTACAGCAACTGTTCCTGAGTGTGTAGGGGTAGATAGAGGAAATTATATCCGTCGCGACGCTGTAATGCCGTTACAGCCGTAATTAAATACTGCAGGTATAACGATATTGTTCCGCCGAAACAACTTCACACCAAAAATAAAACGCGTAAAACCGCTTATCCGTCTTCACGTTATGCTTCATTATTTTAAATTTGTCCACTTAAACATGGCCTCATCAAAATGAGCACAATTTAAGGTTATATAATCCTCCAAAGTCGAACGCCAAAAATTCATAATGGCCCGAGTTTAAATTGTGCGTGTTTCACGAATAAACCATTTATATTTATATGTAAGTCATTGTATCACAGAATATATCAATTATGACGTGATTATTTGATTTAAATTATGATAAATAATACGTACTTATATGTAAAACTTTATGCTTTTGCCACTCATGTTATTGTAAAATATTATCATCTCTTTCCATGCATCTCATCTATATGGACTTTTTAACATGTGTACCTGTGGTCATATGGACTTACTTATTAATCTTACCAATGTAACTAGAGACGCACCACGTAGATAGGTATATCAATAAGAAGATATATGGACACAGACCGACTGTAGCACTAATTTATTATAAATAAATCAGACCATTTCTTTAAACGACAAAATACTTTATATATATACTATCACGGAAGATGTTGATGAAGATGAGTAACACAGGTTTATTCTTGCTTTCTCGGAAAGTAACTCAGGATAGTGTTGCCTATACGAAATCGTACACAAGATTACTATTACTTGCTCGGGAAATAATCCTGGATTTTCGTTAATGTTACTCACTCAGAGGGTAATCCTGGATTTTATAGTTAGTGCTGACTACACGAAATCTTACACAGGAATGTTTTTACTTGCTCGGGAAGTAACCCAAACAAGACTTCAGATAATTATAAAGAGAACGTATTTCTTCAAATACATCTCCGCTATACGATTATCGACGGAACAAAGCAATGCACCTAATACACCAATAATTTACATTTTTACACGTCCGGGAGTAGAAGTTGGTTTCTATGGCGTCAAATGCGGGACAGAAATGAAGCATTTACTCCCTAGGGACGAAAACATTTTTCATAAGGGAGTTTTTATTATAACAAAGGTTTTTGTAAATAAATGTGTGTTGTCATGGTACGCGTTGCATGGAAACATTTCCAAAGGCTTCTAAATATTGCAATTTCGTTCCGATTTATTATAATTCATTATTTATGAAATTAGTGTTTCTACTCCCGGACGTGGAAAAAAATAGTATATACACCTCGGGAGAGACCACCATTTTTCTTTGGTTTCTCTCCCTTGGTGTATAATGTACTATTATTCCGAATATATTCTATTATATTTATTCCATTTGTTCCTCGGTCGTCAATAGGCTTTCACTGATCCTTCATTCTATCTAACCAGTTAGCTTAAAGCCACTCTATTCGTTATGTTTTGACCAATAGGACATTTGTTATATATCTTAACTCAATCCTGTTTGCAGGATTTCAATTTTGTATCATGATTCTATATTAAATATAAATACCTTTGCTTTAATGTATTTGTTATGTCGAACACAAGTACCAATTTCTCAGTACCTTCTGGTGCTCTTTCCTTTTCCGCTTAACTTTAGCCCTATTCTCTCTCACTCTGTGTGCGTATATATGTGTATACGATGCAAGTGACAAATAGATGTGCTACGGTTACGGGGTTATGCTCGCAGAACACGTACACCGCTGATTGCCGTCTTGATGGAACCGTGGTCCATTCGTTACGGCTCCATCCGAATTCCGTACTGGATACTTATTCGTTCAACTAATGATTGTTTCATCGTTTTCCCTTCAACACATATAGGTACGCAGAGAATAATATAAATTGTCCTGACATTTACAAATTCGTGTATACAGTACCTACATGCATATGTACTTCATCAGCTTCACCTCGCTTTGTTTGTTATAAATTGTTTCCATTGTGCTGTGTATTGTTGAAATGATTCTAGTAGAATCAGGTGTTCTACCTTAAATAATTGGGCATCTTTGTGTATGTTTCTGTTTGAATATATACTCCTTGTTTTCTTAACATCCATCCAATCTGTACTAAATAACAAATAACTACTATATACGTAGTTTCATTTGTAACATAAACTATGTCGTCTTATTTTTAATTGAAACTTGGAATACGAAGGTTTTTTTTTTTTCGTTCTCAATAACTAGAGCCGATTTTTGTTCCATATTGTTAATATCGTATTATTATGATGCATCTGTTTTTGCTCGAGATTTGCAAGCAGATACCGTAAACCTGTAAAATACACTTAACAATAGTATTTCTTCAGGTTTATATGTATTCATTTGTAAACATGTAAGTATACGTATGTATACATGTATAGTACATGCCAAGATAATTGGAATTGATTCCTGGAGAATTAACGCAGCATACTATTAACAGAGGATTATCCCAAATTATGCCAGGTAGAAAATGAGTAAAAAAACCTGAGATGTATATTCAGAAATTTTTATTTGCATTGCTGTTTATTGACGCATACCAGCACTTCGAAATAATAAACGACAACCTGAATCGATTGTTGTTATTACGGTAAATATTAATATCATAACAAAAACAAATATATCTCTTATACATCTTTTCCGGTAAAAGCATTACAAATTAAAATTGTACCTGAAAACCGCCACTACTAGTTGCTAATGGCCTCGCCTGCTGCTACCTATTATGAAGTCATGTCAATTCCAAATATCTTTGTACACACTACAGAAAATTAAAGACTTCACCGACTGAAATTCAAGTAAATTTCCATTTAATACTACATTCCAACCTTTTCTGCTTTGCTCGTTGTAAACAAAACGAAACGTACTTGGCAACGATGTATTCTGTAACTGTAGAGCTGAATAGAAGGAAGCAAGAAGAAAAAAAGTCAGTACAAGTTTATTTGCATCGTCGGGCTCGTGGACGGGTGGAGTATTACCGGGATTAATTCTGTCAGCTAACGTTGGCGTGAGCTCGACAAACTGTCGTCTTATACTGCTTAATTTCGTATCTAATTGCAGGACAGGGGTGGAAGGAATTGTCCGTCCACCCGTCCGTCCAATACGGCTGGCTTAGTTGTTTATTACGCATCACTCGACATTCATTTTTCTAACTGACTGTCGCTTTTCATCGTTCTGGCGATAATTTTATAACGAAGCTGGAGTAAATTTTCTTGGGCTTCGAAGAGACCTCTGTGATTTACAGTTTAAAGCAGGGGTCGGCTACCTTTTGTAGATGGTGGATCAAATTAAACAATAATCTTTTTAGATACCAATATAATGGCTTTAATACATTTTTATTCAAAATAAAAGCAACTGTACTTGGAGGTTAACATAATAAATAACTAACAACACAATTTTCATTTATACAAGGATTTGTTTAAAAATTATAGTACATAATATAAAATAACAAAAAATAATATTACAAATAATGATAAATAACAAATATGTTTAGCCTTAAGAGAAATAATTATTAAAGTTAAAATTATAATAATAAAAATAATAATTATTAATGTTATTATAATAAAAATAATACCTAATGGTAAAACATCCCTGGTTTCAAGCATGTTCGTTTTCTACTTCAGCTATGTCTGTTCAATGTATTAGAACGTTTACTAATTGTCAATCATGATCTTGACATAATTAACCTACTTTCACTCATGGCCCTTGAATTGTTCATACAAAATTTTACCGTAGAAGTGGCAGCACCCCTGTAAGGTCAGACACGTTTAGCACTTTTACTATATATATATATATATATATATATATATATATATATATATATATATATATATATATATATATATACATATATATATATATATATATATATATATATATATATATATATATATATATATATATATATATACTTGTATACATTCTCCTAGCACACTAGGTATATATCTACGGTACTGATTTTATTATTTTTGGCGTTAGGACCTGTCTCGTTTACCTTCGTTGCCAATTTGATTTTTTTTTTATTAAATTCGTTTCCTACCGGCATGGTCGTGTCGATTGCTGGGGGCATCTACCCTCGATACGATGTAAATTTTCCGCTTCGTGTAATTTAAAATTTCCGTCTCGATAAAATATTCCAGTGGAAAATATGGCAAAGAAGGTGGTGGTATGACTATGGCGACGGGGATCGCAGTGGGTAGGATGTAAAGTAGTAAGAGGTGCTGACAAGCAGTCAGTTGGTAAATGTAATTTTCATAACGCGACGCGTTCTGTTCACACCACATCTTTCAACGAGTAATCTACAAATTACAAACCAATATACATTTACTTGCCGAAATTCAACGTACAATCTCGGTATTTTCATACGGAAATATCTACCTTAACTAATTATGTTATTTAAATTAAACCAATGTGGCTAAGATTTTGCTTTGTAGCCAAGCCTATGGTATATTACTTTAGCGAAAACAGTATCTTTCTTCATGTATCATGCAAATAGTATCTTATATGCGAAATTTCGATAAACAATTCATAGATATTACGCATTGAGGACTAAAGTGGAACGAATTTAGCATATATTATATATATTTATATATTTTACTCATAATGGCACTACAGATCTATGGACCCGTATTCAGAATCATTCGGCTAGAATAAACTTAAAACTCTAATTTTCCTTATTTTATTTATCCGTATGCAACCAACTCATTTTCCAATTTCATGCAAGTTGAAATCGAGCTTGTATAGCAAAATGGAATAAAGACTTCATTGAAATAAAACTGGACAAGACACAAATCTCTGGGAAACGTAGAATCTGTTCCACTGTACAAATACAGTACGTTCCTTGCTACAGCTTGCTCACTTTTAACCTTATCGAATAATACATTGAAGGAAGAAATCAGGATTTAGAGGGTATTGTATCGAAGACCGGTCTTACAGTTAAAATTGTAAAGATCGAATTGGTAATTCAATCTAGATACCGCACATACATCTTGGCTATGCATAAAAGGGCGCCGCGCAAGCGAGTAATCAGCTGAAAAATGAACAAATTGAGATACACACCAACGGAGACAACGTGTGACACAGGAGCACTGTTGAGACGTGATCAGTGACCCGGTTAATTCAAGAATTAATCAGACCAGTAGCACAAGCAGTATAAGAGCAATGGTGTTAAAAGACATATCACCCGGGCCGGCATGTGTGAACATATTACTCCTGACAATATATCGTGATTAACTTGTGTTATCTTTTTTCTCAGATAATAGTGGTAAACAACTTTTTTAGAATATTCTTGGTTTCTAAAGCGCATACTCATATGCTGGAATATATCTTACAAATGGATTTTATACTATCTAGTACGGAGATTAGTGGTATATACTTGTTTGTCAATGAATTAGTATGAACCTGCTGCTGGCCTTCGTTATTTTTCTTGAAAGAGAATGAGTGTGCGAGAGAGTGAAAGCAGCATACAGGGTGCAGAATTACACGGGGTCGTAAGTCACAATGCGACGCTTCCGGAGCCAACCTCGTTTTGGCCGACCGCCACTGAGCTCCTGGAAACTTTACTGAAACCAGGCACCCAACCGCACTACGCGCAAATAAAGCAGTCGCACACATACAATCCAAGTAGCGCCACTAGTGCCCAAAGAACCTATAGAAATAAATCTTAGCGTCGCCAGATGGTACATTAATCTCTATGGAAAATTAATTACAGTAAACGACTACGTATACTATTTACCGCAGTCAACACAATCTGACATTCATTGATAACTTATATTGAAACGTATCGCAATCAAAAACATAACTTTAACTACATATATCATTAAAAGATAATGTTAAAAAAATACTAGTTCACGTTAACTTAAACACAAAACTCGTCTATTACTCGTCAGATATACATATGTATCCAACTTAAAATTATTTCGATTAAATTATTTGCAGTTTTCATTTTGAAGAATTGCGGAAACTTGTATGGATTAAAACTTAAACATTACGAACAATTTTTCTACCTGATCCATGTCTGAAATTAATGAGTTTACATGACAAGAACATGTGGATGGAAACGTGCGTTCTTTTTCGTAGACGAGAGTTAGACAAATGCTTGTGTTGCATGTAAACACTCCAAGATGCTACTGGTGCAGTTCTTGAGCACGCTCAGTAATGCATGAGCAGGAAGGTTGCACAATGCTAATTGTTCTGTTCAGCAGATTGCTTCCATCAGATGCGGTTCAGGTACGCTAATTGAGTTGACTTACAACTTCTCGTAAAGCTCTGCTCGCACTACGTCTACAGACAGTTCTATCGATTGGTGCTGCTGTAAGTTCTATAGCTAGTTACTAAGAAATCTGCGATAAACTCATTACATTTTATTCTGGTCTTTTTCCCAGTCTGGACGTGGCGACATTTACAGATCACGATACACGATTTGCTACCCTGGTTTTATAGATGTAAAAAAGAGATTTGAACAAGATATTATCTATAGTATAACAAAAATAGTACGAATTGAATTCTTGTTACGAGTACTTGGTACTGGTTTCGTAATGTATATTCTTTACTATAAAAACAAAAAGAAACAATTGTGCAGAGGATAATCACATGTCTCCTTACTCCGCTATTGAAAGTAACAGTGTAATAATCTGTTTAAGGTGATACGTTCTAAATGTATAACACTTATCCAGTACTATTGTTTACGGAATGTCAAATATTGCAGAAACTAGCTTTAGAGCGCGTGTCTATCATTGTGAGAGGCGTGTCACATAGAGTTCGCTGTTTCCATTCCCGTATTAGAATGGTGCAGTGGTTGATGTTACCACATGTCTCTAAGTTGTACACGGGTGCGTGTCACTGACAACCTTCAGTCGCACTAAAACCCACTACGCAATAGCAGCTCAAGAACTTTGGCAATTTCAAAGCGAGCCGTCAAGGAAATTCAAATGAGAATTAAAATAATTATTTTATGTCTGAGAAGGAAGTCGTCGGAAAGATTTTATTGCACGATGGTGCTGTCACGAGTAGTAACTCTTTCTCTCTGTGTTTGCATTTAAGATACTAACTCTCGTTCCTTCCTATATTTGTGTGTGTGTGTGTTTGTGGATAAATTATGTACGGACCCCCCAGAGTGTCGGTTGAACTATGACAATAATTTCACTAGCACGTTTCACACTGAAATCTGCCGTTACGGCACTGAAATTAGGGCCCAAACTTATTATTATGGAACTGAGTTAGATGGCTTGCCGTTGGCGTGAAATTTAGTGTCGCCTGATTTTAGAAATTACGGTCCTTTTAGGACTCAAACACGGCTGGTAGTTGGCGAGGAGATAAATTGTCCTGGTAGATGTAGGTGAATGTGGAATTCCATGCACCCGTTCTGGGAGAGATACTGGTAAAACTTCAAATAGGTATTTAGATGGACAATGACCATGCATTTTAGATTACTGGAATTTATAATATCATTAATGAATTAACATAAGTGTTTGTTCAGTCATATAGAAATACTATCGAATAAAGGGATTGCGAGAATTTTTTAAAGTTATTGAAACCCCTTTAAAATTGAAGTAGAATTTGTGTGCTTTTCATGTCTCGGAGAAGGTTTTTTAAACTTTTCGTTTGTTGAAGTTACAATAGCGCATACTTATATCAGTGGCAGGCCGTGAATGTTTCGTCTATTTGTGGAAAATATGAAAAAGGTTTTTCCTTTAATTGCAATTTCCACATTATATTATGGTGCCAGATATAACTAGGATTCTTGTAACAAGTCGATTATGTTTCACATCGTTCTTGTTTTTTTTTTTTAAATAATTATGTCATATATTGGGTATATTTGTTCCTGTCCAGTAATGGATTCGTCTGTTAGACAGTGTATAGAAATAAATAAATAATGATTTGTTTTGAATCATACATAGCTATTACGGAAGGAATAAAAATAAATAATTTTTTTAGCCTTTCGTGTCAGGATGATTAATAATGATGCTTGTTCCGCCACTGTCCTTGCGCCTGAATTTTTGCCGCAAATTTATTTAAGCATGAAGCTCTAATGAATGAACAGTATTGTTGCTGTGTGCAATCGCATCATCGTTGCCTCAAGTTTCTCGCCACTCCACCAGCGACAGCATAGTCATCTCTTTCAAGTACATCCTGATAGATGAGAAATTGAAGTGCTGCACCACTCATTATAAACAATAATCTTCCATCACGACATCTCTTGCTTTCTCTCTTCGTTCTATGCGGAACGACAATGACATAGGATGTGTATGTACGAGCACATGTATATGTATATGTACGTGTGGAAATTCATAAATCACTCACTACATGTAAGCGACTGCATTGCTAACTGGTAACGGGATGATGCACTACGGTGGTTAACAAATCTAATCAACGGATGTGTGAATTTATTTAGATAAATTTGGTTTCAAATCTTGTGTAATTTATGAATATAATACCATGATACTAGTGAGATGTGCTCATATAGTAATAAAACTGATTTCCAAATGGAGAAATAATTAGTTCAGGTATTTATTTATGTTGTTACTGAGCAAGACATATATACTCGTGTATACATGGCGTGCTGTCAAATCTTCACAAAGGACTTGTTTATAATAGTATATAAAATATGTAATTCATACATGAACAAGTGTGTTTATGACAACCTTAACATATTCATTTTATTCTGTATACTATTTATTTCTCCGTTAGAACATGACTGTACAGATTACTTTAAACTTGAATAAGTCCACTAGATGTTTATTTTGAAATCAGTGTTTCCGTTCCGTGTCCGTGATTACTTGTTGGTTAGCCGCCATTCCCTAAAGGGCAATAGAACAGTTTTAGCAAATCTGACCAACGATCGGACCTGCTAACTTTTCGCTGCTAGCGGAACAATGGTTGACGGTTAGGAAGCAGTGTGTTTCATTGCTAGCAGATAGTTTTATATCGAATAAATCTTGGAACGTGGTGCACAACCTCCAGAGGGCCTATATCCTGAACAAATAGTCTCGCAAGTTTCCGGTCAGTGCGCCCCCGGAGTCGCGTCTCCCTCGACTGATATATCGCTTTGTCATCTCGTGCACGCTTCCAGTCGAATTTCAAACCCTCTACATTCTATGGTTCCATCATTCTTCATTCTTTATACAGTACACAGTAAGGGTAGGGAGTGGTTACTGTGGGTATCACTATCTATCAGAGATAGCCTGATGGTCAGTGTTCTTATATATATATATATATATATATATATATATATATATATATATATATATATATATATATATATATATATTTCCTTTGAATTTTTGCAAAATGGGCACCTCGTTCACCAGATTTAAATATTTGCGATTCCTTTTTATAAGGAAATCTAAATAATTGCACTAATAAATATTACAGTGACTATATTAAAGACAGTGTGGACAGACGTCAAAACGCCGCCATGTTCCTGCCAGTGTCATTAGTAACAAAAGAAGGATATTGTCTTTATAGCTGGCTTTGCTCATGTTATCAATAAAAAATAAGCATTTTGACGAAACTAAATGAATATATTATTTAATATTATCCATATATTAGATGAATTAAAATATCAATTCACATTATAACAATTATTTATTAGCCACAGATTCGAAGTTTTTAAGCACAAAACACTACGAAATACACGAAAATATGTCCGAAAACAACAGAACAGATCACAGCTGTCTTTCAATTCAAAGCAATTTGGCAGGGATATGGCGGAAAATCTCATCGACCAATCAGCATGAATACACTGGTGTCCACACTGTCTTTAATATAGTCACTGTAATAAATATCATATCGTCATTTATTTCTTAAAATACCAGACTGCTAGATGACATTTTTTTATGAAATGCAGTGCGCGGTCCCTCAGATTTTATTTTTTTGTGCCTAAACCTTAACATATATCAGTACAGACAACAACAACAACAAAATTACTATTGAATGTCTCTTTCTGAAACTATTTTTTTGAAAGTCATTGGCCTTAACATTAAAAAGTTTTTGACTGATTTATGCCGGGTTACCCGTGTTTCGTACACTAATGGTCCACTGATAATAACTAATATCACCTTAAAACATGACCTACATCCGTAAGAAGTACAGTACCGAATATTATCCAAATCGATCCCAGCGTTCTGTAGTTATGGATAAAATAACTTTTTTTTAAAGAATTTTGAAGCAGAATACCAGCTAAACGAAACGTAATTGCATATAGGCAAGTTTAGTTAAATCGTCTTATTTTCGACCCAGGAATCTGTGGTTCAGCGATGTCCACGCATTTTAGGGACACCTGTATATATATATATATATATATATATATATATATATATATATATATATATATATATATATATATATATATATATATATATATATGTCCAGCGAGCCGTTTGGGGTCGTGGTTTAAATTTATACGCTTGCGATATATCGTGCACTTTGGAGTCGCCAGGTTGGTTTGTGTCTATGCTAATATATTTCATCATGATGCAACCAGCACAGTGTTTTTTAGAAAATTGTTGAAAAAACGTAATTACAACATTTTTGAAAACTGAAATGCGGCTACAGTCACCGCTAAGGTTAATTAGGTATTAATTAAATTTTATCTGAAAGAAAAAATTAATATTGATTTCCGGGATCGAACCCAGGTTCTTCACAGTGTGAGTCTAGCTGCCTCCTGTCGTACATGTTGCATATTTTTTTATTAGGGCAGGGACGGACTGGTAAATTTCAAACGGAGCGGGCAAATTTATAATTATTTCGTTTTCTTCAAATATGTAATAGTATTTTCACTTGCTTTGTGATGGTTCATTATTATAGTAATAAATAAAATAATATAATATATTTATTTACTTTGTTTTTTAATCACAATCTTTATTAAATGTAAATGGTTTCGTGCACACATTGTGACATCTTCAGGCTAACAAAAAACCTATAAACCAATAAAACAGCATTCGAACAAAAACTTACCAAACGTAATTAAGCAATGTATATTTAAAAAATCTAAATAATATTAAATTAAAAATAAATCAATTGATATTGTGTAAAAACAAAATTACTATTTCATTTTAAATTGTCTAATTGTTCATTTAATAGAGTAAAATTCTTAGTTAAATGTTTAAAAATGTCAATTGCTTCAAACATATTCAATTTATTTCCTTTATCTGAAAACTGTAAATTTCTTAAACAATTAATATCATTAACAAAATGGTTATTGGCAAGAAGATGTTTTGCGTAAATTTTAATATTTTTATTGTTTTTGAAAGAAGATAAATGTTCGTTAAATCTAATTTCGCTCTGTCTGGCTAATATATAATAGTGCTTTGCACAACAGCTACAGGGTAATACATATAGATTTAATTTAATTTTTATTCGTAATTAACAATTAACAAAAATTCAAAACAGACAATACCAGCATCTACTTCTGAAGAGCAGCAAATAGAAAAAAACATTTAAAATGGAATAAAAACAAATAAACAAATACAATAAAATTAGATTAAAAACTAGTATTAATTATTTTTCTAATAAATTAGAAACTTTTGCAAAATTCTTGAAATTTGGTAACAGGGTTCCATAAATCGCGTGAAGTTTAAACTCAGGCGTACAATATAAACGCAGCTTGATATTACTAGAACGTCATGTAAGTTATGCGTTCCTGATATGAAATGTAAAAATTCAACAATTTTGTGATGAAAAATGTGTTTTATTTTTCAATTTCATTTTTATTTTTATTAGAAAAATAATTAATACAACATCGAAATGAAATTATTTTTAATGCATAATAAAAATAATTAAATACAAATATACAAGGCAGCATTTGTAATATTTATTATAAAAATGATACATAATTTTCTCAAATGTACTCTTTATGATTGGAAACATACTGAATAATGTTTTTATTTTAAATAATAGTAATTTATGGAGTACAGAATTATTATATAGATCTTAATAAATGGCCTTGAACCATTCTCAGCACGAAATGTAAGATTCAAATAGTAGGGGGGATATATTAAGGTAAATTTAATTTTAATTTTGTTTATATTTTAGAATAAATTGGTTACTTTTACAGGCATTTATTTAGTCTGTTTATTTGCTGTCTGTCTGTCTGAAATCTTCAGATTCAATTTTGACACACTTCTACATGTCTAACCGACTTGAACCTATGAACACAGACATCGTAGCACCGATAACAGTACAATATACATATTTATGAATTCTTTTTCTTAAACAATTGTAAAGCCTAAAAATTCATTTATAGATTGCAGAATGCAAGATGGAATAAATGAAGGTATGTCTGTGTTATGATATTGTGGTCAATATACTTAATACACACTTTTAAGATGTATTTGCATAAATTTCATTGATTTGAATTTAATTTTTTCTATTATATTCCTTATAATATTGTCCACAAATAAATAAACTCGTCTTTACTTGCATATGTGGCCCGTAAATAGAGTTTTTTGTTGTTGTCGATCATTATTACGTTGCCATAATTAACAGTAAAAATGAAGTTAGATGAAATGTATGCACTTAATATTTAATAAATGTCATAATGTATAGTATACACTTACATAATTTATTTATCCTAATATCATTGGTATCATTACTACGTTTTAAATATCATTAACAAATCAACTCTTCTGTGTTTGCACATACACGAGTCCCACATTTAAAGTTTTATTTATAACAATATGTGTTATGATATTGCGGTCAATATACTTAATACACAATTTTAAGATGTACTGACATATATTTTATTTACTTGAGGATTAATTTTTCTATTATATTCTTTATAATATCATTAACAAATAAATAGACCCGCCTTTGTATGCATATGTGGTCTCTAATTAATGGTTTCTTTTTTTAAATTGTAATATACATTTTAATATAATCAACGTGTTAAATACACATAATTTAGCAATAATAAATAAATAATATCCTGTGCACATACATGCAAGGAGTAGAAGTCGGTTTCTATGACGTCAAATGCGGGACATAAATGAAGCATTTACTCCCTAGGGGCGAAAACACTTTTCGTAAGGGAGTTTTTATTATAACAAAGGTTTTTGTAAATAAATGTCTGTTGTCATAGCAAGCGTTGCATGGAAACATTTCCAAAGGCTTCTAAATATTGCAATTTCGCTCCGATTTATTATAATTCATTATTTATGAAATTAAGTGTTTCTACTCCCGAACGTGGAAAAAATAGTATATACACCTCGGGAGAGACCACCATTTTTCCCTCGATGTATTTGTAGCCCTCGGGCTTCAAACTACACCTCAGGAAAAATAAGTGGTGTCTCTCCCTTGGTGTATAATGTACTATTTTTATTTACTATAAAATATTAATTTATTATATTAAAAAAGTACCGAAGTGGGGCAGTACTTGTGTAATTATATCCATATGCAGACTCTTCCGTTAATCTAAAATACAGCACCGGATTGAGGTACCGACTAGCACGGCCTGTGCATCATGAGAGTGTAAAGTGTTAGTATGAAAGACGCCCCTAAAAACGCACCGTATCTGACATCATCAAGTGTACAGATTATAAAATATCATAAATAGATAAAGCAAAAATGTAGACAATATTTACTCAACACGATTTGGTTTCTTTTGTATCCTTCGCCAAAATAATTAAGTCACATTCTATTGAAATAACAGACATGTTGCCATTGGCATGTACCACAATATGATTCTACCGTCGGATACATAACTTGTTCCCACTATATACGAGAAATATCGGTGAACGACTGGTCGTGCCGCTGTACGACGTCAATTTATACCCGGCAACATACTGTAATGTTAATGTGGTATATATAAAATCGACAACAAAATTACATCATTGAATCTCAAATATACATGAACATAAGAATAACTAAAATATTGAATAATTATATTATAACATATTTATTTTATCGTAAATCCTACTATAGTCCTACTATACGTGTTATTTTTTTTTGTTATTGTCAATCATTATCACGCTGCCATAATTAACAGTAAAAATTAATTATTGTTGACACATAGTATGTATTACATAATGGATAAAATAGAAAATACTGGCTTTATCATATTCTACATACAGTCGGTTGGTCAAAGATGGAAGAGCTAAAAATACAAAAATACCCCATGTATTTTCTAACGAATCCGTAGGATATGATATCTAAAAATCGAAGTTAGTTGAAAGTTAATGTACTTCATATTCTATATCAATAAGTGTCATAATATACAGTATACACCTACATAATTTATTAATCCTATATTGGTATCATTACTATATTTCTTAAAATATCATTATCAAATGAATCTGTGTTAGCATACAGACGAGATCCGGATCTAAACTTTTATTTATAATTATGTGTTATGATATTGCGGTCAATATACTTCATACAAAATTTTAAGATGTATTTATATATATATTATTTACTTGAATCTAACATTATATTAATATCGTTAACAGATAAATTGACCCGTCTTTACATGCAAATGTTTTATTTTAATAGAAATATACATTTAAATATCATAATCAATGTATTAAATATACATTTATAGAACATATTTGGTTATAGCTTTTCTTGGTCAAAATGGTATTTTTTTGTATTCCTTAACGTAACGTTAATATGTTTTTAAGTATAATTCAGAAAACTACAATTAGTTATGTGTTTTAATATTATAATCATTATATTAGTACCTAGTTATTTCTAAGACGAATCTATCTAGGAAAGGGAAGCGGCGGGCTGGGTAAGGCAGTGGTTCTTAATATGGACGTCCGCAGGAATATGTCCAGGGGAGGGCAATCATTTTTTCAGGGGAAGGAATTTACAAATTTACATATGATAAAAAAATAAAAAAATTAACATACGCACATAAATACGTAAATAATAGTAAGATGGTAATATTTACCTGACAATCAATACAAATATTTGACAAAAACACAATTTAAATAGATAATTTCGTATATACCATCTTCCATCTCGTGCCTCCACGCCCCACCCCACCGGATACCCATAGTTCTTAACCTATTAGTAGTCGCGGTCCCCTACATATGCAAAAATATTTTCACATAGTTTTGCACAAATTTATTTGAAATTAATAATATTGTTTACTGATTATGACAAAAAATAAAAAAAAAACAGAAATTAATTTACTTAAATGAAGACAGGCGGGGGGGGGGGGTATTTATGTTAGTTCTTAAGAAATTCCTGTTTGGCTGAATTTGTTATTAATGCTTTTCAAGCCAAATCACATTTACGGGGTTAGTAGCAGCCTTTTTTGAATTTGTCTAACAGTTACAATCAATTAATGACGATGAATGAAACATTTACAATATTTTTTCATCAAACGTTCACTAGTCGGATTTGTCATTTATTTAAAATTTAATTTTTAGTTATGACTGACAATTTCAAAACCATTCGGAAATTTCCGGAATGTGCATAGCTACTAATTCCAAACCGGGACCATGTTACACTGCTGACTTATATTAGCATTAATACATCTTACTCTAATAGTCTGACTCATCTTCCTTGTACGCGCGGGAAGTTAAAATCGTGTATTATAAAGCGGTGCTTCTTAAAGGACTCATTATTGTTGTTTTTTTTTTTTAAATTAAACCAAATATTAAAATTCATTATAATGTTATATTTAATTTCTTGGGTTTAACACGGACTTCGTTGTGAAACGTCAAAGTGTGCTTCGGGCGTCTTCGGCAAGCATGAGTATTGTCAAGCACGAGATGCTCCCGTGTGAGCGCACTTAAATCAGCTTTGTTGCAGTTACAGGTTAGACCTCTTGAAGTTATGCTATCCGGATACGTGAAACGAAGGAATTGATCAATATTTGAAAAGCAATTGAAATGTTTAAACATTTAAATAAGAATTTTGCACTATTAAATGAGCAAATAGACATTAAAATTTCAATTTCATTTACCAATTGAAAATGAAATAGTAATATTATTTTACACAATGTTAATTGATTTATTTTTAATTTAATATTATTTAGATTTTTTAAATATTTATTGTTATAGAAGGTTTGGTAAATATTTGTTCAAATGTTGCTTTATTTGTTTGTAGGTTTTTTGTTAGCCAGAAAATGTCAAAATGTGGGTACGAAACCATTTACATTTAGTAAATATTGTGATTAAAAAACAAAGTAAATAAATAAATTATATTATTTTATTTATCATTATAATAATGAACTATTACAAAGCAAGTGAAAATATTGTTATATACTTGAAGAAAACGAATTAATTATAAATTTGCCCGACCCGTTTAAATTTTTCCAGTACGTTCCTGCCCTATTTGATGATTGCATGTACCTGTGAAATATATAAGCGTTGCACATAGTAGAAGATATGCAACGTGCACGGTGCTTTAGTAGCCCATATTGAAAAGAACTTTATTCTGGACAAAAACCATCTTTCTTTAGTACCTATTCCCGCTACAGTGGCGTTAAAAGAGTAGACCTCAATGTGCACATTACATAAATACACCGTTTGGGGTCGGACCCCAAAGTTCCCATTTCGACTCCAAAGTGCACGATGCATGAATTATCGAGACCCCAAACGACGCGCTGGACATATATATATATATATATATATATATATATATATATATATATATATATATATATATATATATATATATATATATATATATATATATATATATATATATATATATATATATATATATATATATATATATATATATATATATATATATATATATATATATATATATATATATATATATATATATATATATATATATATATATATATATATATATATATATATATATATATATATATATATATATATATATATATATATATATATATATATATATATATATATATATATATATATATATATATATATATATATATATATATATATATATATATATATATATATATATATATATATATATATATATATATATATATATATATATATATATATATATATATATATATATATATATATATATATATATATATATATATATATATATATATATATATATATATATATATATATATATATATATATATATATATATATATATATATATATATATATATATATACAGGGTGTAGAGAAAGTAATGCAACAAGGCTATATTTTTGTTATTATTGAATTTAGACAAAAATGTTTCAGACAAAAGTTACATGGTAAAAAGTACTTTATATTTCTGTGACCTTGAAATTCTCTTAAGTCATTACGCGCATGCGTTACGCTGTGCAACTTAAATTTTTTAAATGGCAACATACCATTTTGACTAAATTTTTGGAATCAGAAAGACTTTTTACGTCCGGTAGTATAAAAATTTTGATGGGTTACATAATAAAATTTTTAAGAAAAATAGGTATTAATTTATAGTATTTAAGTAAAACTTAAGGAATAATCAGTTTACCTTTGTTTGATTAACAAGTGATAAGTGACAACCAACGCAATTTTCATAGCTTTTTTAATTGTTTAGTTGTCACATCACTTGTTAATTAAACAAAGGTAAACTGATTATTCCTTAAGTTTTACTTAAATACCTTAAATTAATACCTATTTTTCTTAAAAATTTGATTATGTAACCCATCAAAATTTTTATACTACCGGACGTAAAAAGTCTTCCTGATTCCAAAAATTTAGTCAAAATGGTATGTTGCCATTTAAAAAATTAAAGTTGCACAGCGTAACGCATGCGGGTAATGACTTAAGATAATTTCCAGGTCACAGAAATATAAAGTACTTTTTACCATGTAACTTTTGTCTGAAACATTTTTGTCTAAATTCAATAATAACAAAAATATAGTTTTGTTGCATTACTTTCTCTACACCCTGTATATATATATATATATATATATATATATATATATATATATATATATATATATATATATATATATATATGTAATAGGAATACCTGTATTGCAGAAAGTATCGCAACAAAATATGTATATAATATTATAAACTAGTGTGTGTTACCAATTGGAAAGTAAAGGTTATTCAAATCCATATAGGAGTGACGTTATAAAAAGCCAAACGAATTATTGATAAGCCCCGCCCCTTATGACAATACGATGTGCTTATAGATCTATAGAAGTAAAATGTGTAGTAGAGAGATAGCTTATTTTGTTATGTCGTGAATAAAATTTTTCTGATATGACGTCACTCATATATGGGTTTGAATAGAGCATAGTAGCACTCCAGTGTGCATGTACGATGTATCGTATATGGTTTCAATGTAAATCTAATGTATGCAAAAAAATTGTAAATGGATCTATAAGAATACAACTGTTGATAGTATTCTGTTCATGTTATGAACAAACCTTTTTTTTAAGAATTCTCATATGTACATACTTACATTGTACAACTTGCAGGAACATCAGTACATTTAGATACATATTCATAACGATGTTCTACGAGAACCGAAAACTTTTTGATGTTCTAACGAGACCAGTCATGCAAACTGCTGAAGCGAAACACCATGAACACACACATGGAAATAGATACATATTCATCGTCACATACTTGCGTATATTATACATACAACACACACAAACACACACACACACACACACACACACACACACACACACACACACACACACACATACGCACAGAAATGTTTACATAGGCCACATACATTTGCAAGAAAACATACAACATACAAGGATGGCCTTAATTTCAGTGGTGGTGCCAACAGAACATTCTGCAGACGTGTAGAAATGTACAAGAACGCCTAACGCACCATTACCCATATTCGTCGGCGTGTTCACTCGGTCCAGGTATTCCACACACGTAGCAAGAATTCAAAAGATCTCGACCTAAAAAAACCGTACACAAGGCATAGCACAGCGGCAGTTTCTGTCATGTACAATAGCAGTAAAAATTTATTCAGAACCAAAATATACACATGTTCCTGAATATTGTGTACATCAGTAATGTCTAGTATTGTCTATTTAAATTCGAAATTTAAACTGAATCTCATCCAGGAAACCGGGCATTAATGCCGTTTGTAATTAAATTAAAATAAATTACAGAGCATCAACCATTGTAACGCAATGTATATTTGAAATAAAATTTAATTTCAATGTTTTTTTCTAAAACCAACAACTGCATATTAATGCACAAGTACTCCAATTCCTTTGTTTATACAATATTAACTAATGATTTTTTGGTGAAAATGATTGATATCTAATCCTTTTCTTTTGGTCTTACAATGATACTAAATGTTATTATTATATCTGATCTATAAATTTACCCTGAAAACTATGCGTTTTAAAATAAGCACGCTTCTTACATTGCGTCCTCTCCCGTCTCAAAGTGCAGAAAAATGTCAAGTTAGTCAAATAGCAGGGCTATAGGCATGTGACAAATACTCGGTCAGCGTGTCATATCGCCCCCAGGAAAAAACCCTCGTCTACGGCTCTTGGCATGTAAGTTACGCCGGTGACGTGAGACATGCGGTGACAACGTAGACAAAGAAGATATCATAAATCACGGCACCGGTTCCCAACAGGACGCCGTTGTCGTCGTAAGCGCTCTACGTTCTTCGAACGAGCGGCCAAGGGGTGAAGTATGGCGTCGAGAAGCCGCGACGTCCAGACGACATAATTGCAGCCCTCAGCGACAAGCCCGGCAGGAGACTATTCACAAGTGCACATGTACCAGTGACCGTGAAAATATAGAGCAATTTCCAAGGGTATATCATGGATTAATAATTGGATTCATATTATCGTTTCAAATAATATTAAAAAAGAAATGTATTTATTCTCTTATTATTGATTTCAAATGTACTGTATTTTATATCGAGTTGATAGTGTACGAATATACGCTAAACTGTGACATTAGTACAAAAATTCTACTTAAAACAGTTCGAGTAGATGAGTACAAAATTATACAAATTACTTCTAACTTCCTCTCATTCCTGAATATATGTGGTTTAGGAAACTAATCAGACTAGCGAATGAGTCAACAGAAAAAAATGTAAAAGCAGCGTTTTCAATGTCGACTACGATGAATCGTTCCATTCGAGCAGAAGGAATGCTTACTGATCCATTTTCAAAGACAGAATCCAGGGAAATCAACTAGAGTAATGATTGCTCAGCGATATGATTGCAGACACATGGGGATACTCACTATGGAACGAAAGAAATGAGAGAAGAGTGAGAGAAAGGGAGAACACATACAAACTGCTAGGATAAAAATGAAAGAAAGGCAGAACAGAATAGTCCAGCAAATCCAAAAGGCAGCCGGCAAACGAATGTTGCGCAGATTTTCATTTTAGTTTCTATTCAAGTGAATAGAATTGAGAGACGACCGAAGCACAAAAAAAAAACTGAACAATTGTACAACTGATTACACATACAGTGCTCAACATATATTTCATCGGGATGAAATATAACAGTACATATTTTATTTTACTTTTCGACGAAATTAAATTCAGTGTTTAAAATTTGAATATGCCTTGCCGAATAAAACCCGTACAGTTAAGATGATTTATGTAGTGTATGAGATATTCAGTAAATGTACATAAATATGCATTCTCAAAGACTCATAGTATACTCACATGCATGGTGTACAAATACAAGAAATATAGCAACTGATAGAATAATGAAACAAACATATACGGAGAAGACTAAAATAAATAGTTCTGGTGTTGTTTTCCTAGCACAGATGATGGATGACTTTGTGGCGAGGACCACTAATGAGTTTGTTTATCTAGACACAAAATTAGTTAACTTGAAGCATATATTATATATATTACATGAACAATACATTTTAGAGCAAAAGTGTAAATAAAAACGTTGTTCCGTGCTCAAATATTTTTGTTTCGTGAATTCCTAATCTGTCATTAAAATACAGAATTTCGAAATTGAGTTACTCGTTTTAGAAACGTATCTGAGCACTGAATATGGCATCATATCATGCCGTTTTTAATTTTGAAATTTTTTTTATTTGCATTTTTGCCCTGAAATGTATTGTTCAGAAGTAATTACAATTTTTCTATATTTACATGTTAATTTCCTATGTCCCAGACACACGGGACAATATTTAAAAAATGCTTCAAATCAATATTTTAGTGTAGATAACAAGCGCTCGGTGAATATTTTTTGGAGATACAGCATACAAATTTAATTTTTTAAACTGGAACCTCATTTAATTTAATTTAGTTAAAACGGGATTTTCACATAAATAAATCTAATTTTTACTCACTTCTAATAAGCCATGCAAAATTGTCATAAAACTAGAACATTATTAACATCCGCCTAAAAATGCACAACTTATGTCTGATTTAACCAACTTGATATCTCATGATATTTAAGATTTTTTTGATGGTAAATTGCTGTTACACTTGGAAATTGACCACTACGTTAATTTAAATTTCATCTCTTGTAACGTAATCAAATGGAATAGGACATATTTTGCTCCAAATGGCTTCCTCACACAGTGTTACATTTTTTTACACTCGAGCTGAAACAGCTTGTAGGTATTCTGCTGGTTCTTTGCTTTAATATGGTATTTGTATTCGTTCTACGTACTGAATTTTGTAATTAAATGAAACTACATTTCTATTGACAGAGCTTATTAAATAAAATATGCTAATTCCTGTCACTTGTCAGCAGAGTATTACCACGGGTATTTAAAATTGACTGTCAGCTAGAAAATTCACGCAGATTATCTGTAGTTGAATATTTCATGGAGTTTCATTCAATTTATCGATTGTAATTACCTTTTTTATATCACGAATCTTACTTGTTTGCATGCATTTGCATGTCTATAGTCTGTCTCTATTTGCACATGATCTGTTACACTATTTTGTGTAATTATGTTCTAACGCAAGAAAGCATCATATAGCTGTAATGATACATCAGTCACTACCTGTATCTACTTGCTTGAAATATCATATATGACAATCCCACACCCGCGCGCTCTTTTAATAATGTCAAAAGCCACTCACACATATTATTTTATGATTGTGCTGCAGAAGTGTCTCTTCCACACTTCGTGTCCCAAGTTCCCTCTCCTCACCTCAACTGTTAATACCCTTGGAAGTGCTTTCAATCAGAAGGAATCATTCCATTTACGCCTTGTGCAAGTGTTTTTGTACTTGGCGAGATTTGTGAGGCGGACCGTGGATCTGACACGCACAGTCGCACGCTGTCGATTCTTCCATTCTGCGTGAAAAAAATTGGTTCCGCTTTCACAGCCAGAAGAAAGATTCGTTCCAAAGGCATTGATTGTCAACAAGCACATAATCATCATTGTGGAAAAACTTGACATGTACTTACATCCAGATGTGGACTTTTCATGTTTAGTTTGACTTAATTTGTCAGACATTATTATGATTCGATTGACATAAATCAGTAATGCAAAACGTTAAAAAAATTATTTCTATTGCCCCAGATTTTAATCAACATTATTTGTTTCTCTGACGTTTGTTTAAGACGATTTGGATGGGTTCTCTCATTGTACACAACTTAACGTACAAGCACACGTGTTAACAAGTTAGCTTGTGCCCTACTTCTTCACTTCTCTTTTCTGCTTGTCTTCGTCCTTACTGTCACAATCTCTATTCTTTCTAGTTACCGTTTCCTTAGTACCATCCATGTTTTTTTTTTCATGTTGATCAACACTTATTTCCCCATTTCATCAAACTTCTCCTTTATGTATCTTTGTCTTTCTCTTGTTGTTTAGCTCGAGGGATTTGTTGTTTTGCTATTACACGCTACAGTTTTTAATGAATACAGGAATTATACATACCGTCAATATTTCAAATTAGCGCCCTCTCACTCATTGCTTATGACGCAGACTAATTTGAAAGTCAATCGGCTTTTTCGCGTCCTCAATAACGTGGCTATTTTGAATTGTTAATTATTTGCGAAAAGCGTTAGCCGCGTAAACAGTTTCTGAAAACATTGCCGCTGTGCACGGTAGTTTTTCTCAGCAATATCAACATAACACCCAGCATACATTATAAAACGTTATAACATTACATATTTACTTTTAGACACACCCTAGGTACTAACAGACTTTTATCATGGACCAAAATGGTGAATATTGTATTATTTAGAGGTATCTTCTTTAGCTAGTAGTAGTAGTCCCTTCGAGACGATTCATAATTGATGTTACATTTTATATTGATCTCCCAAAGTTCGTAATGTGGTTATCTCAAATGTCTGATCGGTTGAGTGCATCACGTTTCTGTTTTACGATCGAAAATAAGGTCAATACTGGATGAAACATATAAAAGTAGGCATTCATGTAATATATAGCGAGTAAATTTAAACAACAATTGACATAATTTGCAGTTTTACCCAACTTCATGAGGACTGTGTAAATAAACTTGAATATCAGTCTAAATTCTAACTTTGACATATCTGTTACAATGATTTGAATGTTATTAATTATTCTTACCTTATAAATATAAGAATAATTAACAAATCATGAAATAAATGAACAGATTCTAGTTTTGTTGATATGCATTTAAATTAGAATCGCTATGAAGTGTTATTATATGTTCAAATTCCTTGGATAGTTCATCTGTGTTGGTCAGTCAATGTGTTTTTGCTTTGTGGAACTCTGCATATTTCTACTGTACGCCATACGAGCCCTTATATATTGGGGTGCTTTGATGGTCGCTGAAACGGATGTGTGGACGTTTGTTTGAAAAGCTCTTCAGATTTTACCGTTTCGTGTCTCGGATATTTTGAAAATGTACTCTTCAAACGGACTTGTCACTCGTGTTTTGTATGTACTTGGAAGCCCCCTGTCACACTGACTAGCTCAGCAGCAACTACAACTGTAGGAGTAGCGGCGGCAGCGGCTCTTTGTGCAGCGGACGCGGAAAATGAAGCGACCGCCTGTCCCAACAGGCACTTACCAACACATACACACATTAACGTAGAGGACAGAATACACATACATTTGCATATTATAGGCATCAGCTATATACAGAGTACAGGCCACAAATATACAAAAATAATAATACATACACATACGTGTACATGGGTTATGCACGTACTGATCGGAAAATATATACGCGGGAGAATACACAAATATTTATGAAAAATACAGACAAATGTATGTGCATTTATCATATACAGGTGGGGGAAAAATAAATATTGCAAATTTTTCCTTATAACTCAGAAGGTACTGAAAATATTGAAACAAGCTTCCAATAAATATTTTAGCAGCTTTAGAGCTTTTCGGTGAATTTGATGAAAAAATTGTTTTGGAGATTGGTGAGCACGATACCTGGGTCACTTGTACATGGGGAAAACATGCCCCCCTGTATCATATATGAGAATATACCAACACATAGAGACAGAAACACATGATTGGTGCTTTGTGTCCTACAAACACTTACACATCCAAGCATGAATATAGGTCCTTTATCACGCGCACAGCGTGAATATGTTTCATCAAAATTTCCGAGCGTTGTACTTGCTAGATAATTGAAGCAATTATTTTCCCTTTGTTGCCGATTAACTAGTGAAAAAAATACCAGCACGATCCACGCAACACACACTTGTTTTAGATCATAGTGACATTGGCGCATCTCTTTGAGAACCACTGAAATACTCGTGCAATCTTTAACGGAAATGGAAAACACGTCCATTTGGAAAGGTAAACATTTTAGAACATCGAGGATGATGGAAAATATATCGAGTTTTCCTTATTTTATTTACCGATCATCAGCACCAGAACAGCGCTATACGTACTTCGTTCTGTATTTGCCAAATACCGATTTTGTGCGAAGCATTTGCGGTAAACCTTTCGGAGAAGTACTTGAGCACGCTCGCTTCTCTTTGTTTCTGTTAGGGAATGGAATGTATTGACTCTATTTGTAAACAGATGATGGAGAACTTTTTCCATTTCAATATTCAGCAACCACAGAAATAAAAAAACACAGTATCTATTTACAACAGCTTAACGAATAGAGAGATTAAATTCTTCTTCTAACAGAAACATGAACTTGCATCAGCCGAAAAGCACCCGTTGTATACTCTTCCTTCAAATCTGGAGGAGTGCGTTTCTCATATTAAAGAAGAAGTGAGTTTTTAGATAGCAAATGAGAATCTTCTCTCTAAGTAGGTCAGAGTATTATTTTTGATTTGCACTAGTTGTTGAAGAAGAGGATAAATAAGTTTCTCCTTGCAATAGTTTTAAACTGAGGAGAGTTGTCTGAGTAGGGAATTTGAATGCTCGGCACGATGCACCGAGAACCTACAGTATAAATCTCTTAAAAGCGTCCTTACAGGGGCACTACAATTAATTAAAAAATATCCTTTGATGTAATAAAAGAACAACCCGTTCGACCGGCGAACGCGACACGACCAACCCCTTCGGGTGCTTTCAGACACGGGCTAAGTGCTTTGACCCGTGGGCTCAATGTTACACGAATTCGTATAGGATCTCTCGGCTTTCCATGATAGACCAGACACTTGCAGCCGGCGAATCAATTTAATCCGGGATACGTGTCTACCGATTAATGGAACTACTTAGGACAGTCGTTTTACAGGCACCAATGACTTCGCCACCTTTTTCTTACATCAGTAATATAATGTCATTATTTATGTCCAGAATTGGTATCAGATTTTATTATATCTAACAATATTCCTTTTTTACTATACGTATAATGCTTAATTGTGGCATAATTGTTTTGGTACATTGAATAAAAATATTATTTAAATTTATCTAAATAGTTAGAAAAAAAAACTAATATGCTTGCGTGGTTAATTTTTTCCTTTAATTTGCTCAATTTAGTAAGATAAAAAAAGTTATTTTTGTCCATTATTGCATAGAGTATGTAGGTACTGCATTATTTTAGAAAGCATATTTTTGTTAAACATGTTTAAATACAAGTATTATCCATAAATATAAAAGTTTGATTAAACAAAATTATAAATGCAAATAGACGTTTGTAAAATCAATACAGAACAAACAAAATTACATTTTTTTTGTAATTTTTTTAGTATTGTTAAAAGTTTCCCGCAAACTTGAAACAGTACAACATAATGGAAGATTGTTAGAATATGTACGGATTTTTTTTTATCCCAGGAATATAAGGAACAAAGTTTACAATGATTTTGCGAGAAACGCAGTACACAATAAGTTATAGAAACTCTGGTTCATTATACGGTTCGTTGTAAAATGTCTGAATATAAAATTAGTGTCATTTGTTCCAACGTAAGAATTGCGTTCTTACAAAGAAAAAAAAAAAACTGTTGTCAAGTCTGAAAGAAGCAATGTACTGTGTCCGCATGTAAAACAGAAACTTTTAAGTGATCGTCATTAACTCCGGTGTGTCCCCGTGTTGAGTTGCTCGCTGTTCTTACTGTTCTTAATTAGAACACTGCAGCGGACAAATAACACAAAAAGGAAACGCATATAAAAAGGCTGAAACCGCACTGAGAATTAGTGCGATAATTACATACAAATTACAACCAGTGCCTTCGTTACAAAGCAGCTAAAGCATCGTGACAATAGAAAAGGAAAGACACTGAATAAGAAGTAGACATTGATATTATTGCACCAATGGCATACTACGATACTTGAATGATTAGATAGTTTTTCATATACGGCTTCTTTTATATTACTTTAAATTTTCTATCGCAACATCCTGGAACATAGAAAAATTATTTTCTCTCCCACGCTCATAGTTACACAAAAGATTATTAAGAATTCGTGGGTGGTCGAACTAGATAAATAAAATTCCATCGTATATTTTCCTCCAAAAATACACCATTTCTTCAAACAAATATGTTCTATTAATATCTTTCTTACAAATTCTGCAGCAAACACTTGTACATACATTATTTATTCACAAGAAACCTGAAATTGGCTAATGCAAACACGGATCTCTCGTAGTGGAAAATTCGTAAAAGAAACTGAAATGCGGAAAATAAACGATCAAGTTTGATGAAATTTACAAATCTTTTGTGAGTGCCTGTGTGCGTGTACGCAATTCGTTGGAAAGTTAAACATACCCAAAACGGCATGGTTTCATTAAATATGTTGTAGCAAATTATATTATTGATGTGCGAAAAGCTACGAAACAAGAGGAAGTAACTGTGTTCAATGGAAAATATGAAGATGAAATCATATCTAGGCATTTTCACCCATCAATTCGTTCCAATCAGAAAGAATTTAAACATTGAAATTAAATAACATGCAACTTTTGTTATTTATTCGTAATAATATTAATAATGTAGTTAAGGATTTTGCGCTTCTTGGACGTTGAAAAATCGGATATTTAATAAAGATGGTTAAGGAAATAGTACATTTCATTTTCCGTTGTCACTATCTCTCTCTTTCCCTCTCTCTCTCTCTCTCTCCCTTTCTCTCTCTCCCTTTCTCTTTCTCTTTCTCTTTCTCTCTCTCTCTCTCTCTCTCTCTTTCTCTAATACATAACGTTAATGGTTGATGTCGGTTCGCTTCTGACATCTCAGGGTGCATATGAAATATTCACGGAGCTGTGCCGGGTTTGGTTCCCTCTTCAGGCTTCACTTTAATTTCATGAAAATAATTCATGCGGTTTAATTTTTAAACTGGTACGATACGGTGTCCTCCGTACCGCAAACACCTGCCGTTTAATAGCAAATGGCAGCCATTTTGTCTTGCACAACATCATCCAATACACTCCAAATTCATACAAAATATTCGTTCATTTTTGTGCCGCTTGGCTGGGCATGTGAAGGTAATTACGTTTGAAACAAGAGCTACAGCGTAAAAATACATATGTATGATACATAATCATTTTATTTACATTATTGAAGAGTAGTTGAAAAATCAACTTATAATAATAACCATATAAACCGTATGCCCCCCGACAATGGACTGTGTTATTTCATCATTTGTTTGTTGTGATTGATTCTAGTAGATGCATACACACTAAACGCCCGCGTGCATGCTTGTTGTGTATCGCTCGGTAATGCATATGTATTGAGTTAATTTACTCTATAGTAATTAAGTGATGAAATATTCAGCATGTTGCTCGGCACATGGGTGTTCCCGTGGGAATGGTCCATAGTTATTGTGGTTAACTTTATTAGTCCGCATCGAAATGGGCTTATATGTTGTGTCCACCGGCCTTTCCAACGACCAGTCCCTCCTAGGGGAACGTACGCCACTGTTCACGGTTATGGTAACGGTTTACGATAGTCCCGGTACCATTAGGTACCCAAGTAGATATCATATCATCGATAATAGAACTAACCGCCTTTACTGGTAATAACCATACTTTCCGGTGATAATCGTAATATTAGAACTGATAACAAATTATCAGGGAGGTGAATGTACTAAAGTTATATCAAATTAATATGCGCTGGCAAACCGAATATGTACAATTTTAATAACTTCTCTTTATGACAGTTATTTACAATCATAAATACAGAATACAAATGATGAAAAACGTATGAATTATAAATTTTTCATAATAGAGGTACATATATGTTTTTCACAATTTCGTCTGGATGGCACTGAGTTCCAAGACCTACAGCAAAAAATGCTAATATTATTTTTTAATCAGTGGATTTATTTAATCTGGTTAAAGGAAACCAGAATTTTAATTTATATTTTGTGAAACGTGTATTGTTACTTTTTCTGTGGCGCATACACGGTAGTCGTATATGAGATTCATTTAATATTGATGGTTGCTCTCTTACTTTATATTAGCGTATAAATGTAGAGAACTTGTTCAAATATAAATTCAAAAATATGTAATTCCGAGCTTGTTGCTGTCAGTTATAATGGCGTAACTGTGGTACCTACATATGCACTTCACTTGGTTTGAGGTTTAATTAGCACAGTTATTCAACCGTGCATTCTCAGCTTTTCCTCTTTCATGTACTCATACACAGACATATTCATACCCATAAATCTGATTCGTATCTACAAATGAACACAACATTATCTAGATGCACTTTCAATCTATATACATGTGAATTCGAACATGACACAAACAGTAGAGCCATATATAGCGCACACTGAAACAGATACATGTACCTACACATACAACGACTGGAATATTTCCAATTTTTGTAACACTTTTTCGAATAACTCTCTGATGGAAATTCTTTCGCCTTTCTCTGCATTCACAAATCTAAAAATTATTGCCACGCATGAATTTGGAATTTTGATTGGAAATGCCAGTTAATATTTTTGATTGCTAAATTGTGGTTATTTTATTCCTGAAACAAAAAAAAGCTTATCTGTCCAGAAATAAAATTGGAATATAAATTATTGCCCATGCTTTTTCGATATGATTGGAATTTATATTATTTTTAGCTATTCACATTGAAACTTTATCACATATCTGAAAATCGCTATCTACTTACGTGGGTTTATATTTGATATTTATATTAACTATAATATTTAACTAATAAAATATTTCTATGGAACAAATTATCCATATTTTGTACAGTTTAATGTTAAAGTACTACGTTTAAGCGTGCGTGGTACATTATATTTAATGATGAAAACGGGATCCATGAATGTCTAATAGCATTTAATAATCAATCATCCATTTGATGGAAGGCCAACTAATTTTATATCATAACCTCCATGTGTCAGATCGTATTGAAAGTTTCTAAGTTTTAATCTTAACTAAAATCGTTGGGCAAGCAACTATGTCTAGGATCTCCCTCATGGCTTTTGTTTCTCGATAAGTTTGTACTGTTACCGCCTGTATAGCAAGATCACACTACCTTCTTGAATTAATCATACACTCTCCGAGCTTGTTTCAGATGTTTCCCGTGAGAAAATCTGTCTCTCTCCCCTGATGATGATGAATGCGATCTGACATTAGAACGCAACCTTGTATTGATGTAGTTATTCCGTTGGGTATTTATTTCAATCGGTTGGAAACTTCATAACAATATTTGTATCTTTAATTTAAAAAGATATCCCACAGACTTTTCTTCTCATTCATCATATTGCTGATTGTTTCAAAAAGCAAGCTAAGGTATACTTAATATCTGATTTTATCATTACAAACTCACATAAAATTATTGTCGTCGAGTTTTTGATTTAATAAACTTAGTACATTAATAAATAGACTATCGAATTTAACCATTTGATGAAATGAAATTCGTACTGAAGCATACATAGTAATGTATAATTTTCTACTGACGGACAACGATCACAATACCACATTCCGTCTATTACAGTGTACGACAAGGGAGCCATATATGGACTTCGTCCAGATAATTTTCTAATTGCATGATTAAATTCAGTTTGCTATTTCGTATATTACTACGTGTATAAACTCAACTATACCCAATTAGCTTTAATATTAACAATATGTTCATATTACTACAATTTACTCCATATGCAATATAATACGTACACTGTCTGTGTACAGCTAAACGCAACTCCGCTCCCAATCTGCCCGGATGATGTAATATTGACTTTACAATTAGATTTCCACCATGTTCTCCACGACAAACTACGTATGTCTATATTGCCGAACCCAACTTGTGTGCCAGTTCCTTCCCGAACGGTTGACGTGCTTCATACGCCAGACAAATCTCTTTTACTTGAGCCCATTATATCAAATTGTATTTCTTGTAACGCATTTCTTTTTGTTGAAATTCTTCTCTGTGAAAAAGTGGTTAGTTTAACCACGAAGACAAAGGAAATTTTCTCTTTGTTCTTTTGGGTAATCTCCGTTTCTCCTGTACATTCCCATATAAACGATAATATGACGTTTGTTACCTTTGAAAAAATAAGGGAAAATGATATTAGCAATTTCGTATTCCGTCCAGCAATCGGGAAGGAGAAAATTGAATACTCGTTTTTTTTATTTACTTGTCTGTCCATGCCTGTTTGTATATGTGGATAATATTGAAATATGTTCATAAGGAGACTTCATAACCGCCAGTCCATTCTTAATATATAATAAGAAAGGATTAAAGAATTTTCAGATAATTTCAGAACATTACTAAATTGGCAGAATATTAAACAATAATATTTAATGTTCAATTACTACAACTATGGATACATAATTTTCGCCATACCAGATATTATTACAATTCTTGTAATAAAATCTGCTAATGGGCAATAATGGCAGCGGCGAATGGAAGTTAGCGAATACACGGATAGAATATCTTAAAAGCTTTCATCCTTATACTATATTTTGTCAGTAAATATTGACCAGTCCAGGGTTGCATGTCTCTCACGCACACGCAAAAAAAGTTCAGACCATTTCTCACTAATTAGAGCACGTTTTAATAGCACCAACTTATCAATTAGACTTGAAAAATGTATTGAATGCTAAGCCCCGACGTGAACATTTGCTTGGTCTTTGTGTTAATTGGAGCTTAATTTAGTAATCTAAATTCGAATGTAGCAGTTATAAATAATACCCACCGACAGCTGGCTATCGGCTATTTGTATAGATAATGGCTACTCCAACAACCCGTACTTGAAACTAATTCAAATTTAAACTTCTCCCAAGAGTTAGTAGTGTCAATATGAACAGATTGGTCGACATTCCACACGGCATTTAGATTTTGGCACAAGTGTTGCTGAAACAAATTTCTCTATTTTCGGACATTGTCCTCTCCTTGGTTTCTATAGGATATTATTTTAATTATATTGGATTAGAGATTAAATTGACAGTGGTATCAACAAATAGATCTTCCATGTTTGATGAGTAACCCTAAACACATGTCAGATCTTTTATCTTCCTCACACTTTAATCACGTATTGCAAATCTGGGAACTAGCAAACATTATCGGCATCCAGTGTTTTCATGGAGAACATTCCAAATGCATCCTAAATCTTAGTCGAATATCCAATATCATAGCCGTTATTTTCAGCTATGGTCAAGAGGGTTCGAATTTCTGTCAAATGCATACTTCCCCGATCAATGGCCCTTCTCAGCGAACGTAGAAACGCTTAGCTCGCTCAACCGTATATTATAATTAAATATGTAATTAACACATAATTATCGAGATAGCGATCGCACGATTGCGCATGCCATTGCCGGTATTTGACCACATCGAACGGAAATATTTCCCCATTTCGAAACGCTTCGAGTTAGTAAAGTTTGAAGCTAGGAAGACCGCAATACAACTGAGTTATCGCAAAGCTGGCGAACCGGTACAAATTAATTTACGACCAACGACTAACGTTGGTAGTCCACGGTTATTCATTTATTTATGTACCGACTAGCGATGATATGATTATGATGGACGATGTTCATGTGACGGTGATGAAATTAGATATTATGTCCCTTTTGTTGATCGTGTATCTTAGGTTGCTTTCCAATTCGGAACCTAGCAAGTTTATATGTAATTATGTTCTTCATTTAAAACTTACGTAGATTAAGTTCTCAATTAAACTGTGAGATGTAGAGAGTTTGAAATCGTGGCAACTCTTGTGTATTTAATTTTCTCTAAGTTCTACAGCAAAATTCGTGTTTAGTAGCATGTTATTTCATATACCGAAACAAATATTATCGTATCCTATAATAAAAATATATTGTGATTCTTAAGAGTACGTATTTGTTTATTTTAAATTTATGAGTCTAAAATTTCGTATTATTATCAAATTTAATCTCAAGTAATTAGAAACAGAATATTTTGAAAGGTGCGAAGATATGTAAGACATTGTAAATTATTTTGAACTTCTTGTTATTCAAGTTAGCGGGCAATTCGAAGCAGATTCTGTTGTTTAGATTAGTAAACTTGATAGCATAGCTGTTGTATTAGAACTGTCTCTGGTAATCTAAAATACAATCTTGTCGCTGATCTTAATTCCAGATTTTCTAGATTTACGGGCATCGCCAGCTCAGTGAAATTTAATTTGTTGTGTAGAGAGTGGGTTTACCAGATTAGTGAAATACGTTCCATGGAATTATATGGTTCATTTTGTAATTTTTCAATTGCCTTCTGTATATCAATAAAAATTTCAATTTTGACATATCTTATAATTCAACATTAAACTTTTAGTGGTTCTAAACCTTTTTTAGTTTAGTACAATTTCAGGCAATTCTTGTCACTTGCAGTTACTTAATTTGATCAACACAACAAATTGTTATATTTTTGTTGGTTGATGACGTGACATTTCAACACGCGACAAATCTACACCCGACAGATAAATACAGCAACATTTCAACACAGCGATAAATAAACTATGATCTTTTAAATACACAAATTTGATACTTTGAATTAAAATAAAAGAAATGTATAAACTTACATTTAATGTACATACATATGTTATGTACGTGCCGAACAAAGATTTAAATATGAATAGATGGAAACCCGTACTTGCATCAGTACGTACCCCCGCCTTGCCTACCCTACATTAGATAGGTGAAACTATTATATTAATAATTTCTTTTATTTTTCTTTTATATTTTAAAAATTTGCTGTCTGAAATGCTGACATGGCAGTCGTCTCGAAGTCCACTAAAATTTGTTCTGGACTGGTGAGTTTAATTGTCTTGTGTTTATTTGCCGCTGTGTTTATCTGTCGTTGTGTTTACCTGTCGTGTGTTGAAATGACGCTGCATTAATCTGTCGTGTATTGAAGTGTCTGTGTTGATCTGGCGCATGTTGTCATGTCGAAACTCCGTTTTTGTTGAATATTTTTGTTTCTATTCTACAAATCCATTTAACTTAGTACATATTATGATCACACGTTTAATCTCTTATAAATGACCCGATAAAGCCGGAATAAAATTTTTATAATACCTTCAAGACTTAATAGAATACAAATTATATATGAAAATTGAAAAAAAAAATATATTGAATAAATTTTCATTAACTTGCTTACATGTTTCCGTAGCGACGTTCCCAAAACGTAGCCTTTCGACCGCCAAGGATCAAATTTTGTTTAAATTACTTTATTCGAATTCAAAAACATTGTTTATATTTTTTTTCCTAAACAGTTTTTTTTAGCAAGAACTTGTTCCTCATTTGATATTTTTTTGTCTGTGATGTTGATGTAAATCCATGTTGATGGGTATTATACGTGACCTAATCTCAAAGCTAAAATGATATAAAATTCTGCTGCAGGCATCATACAGGACGTTTCGTTATTATTTATGACGCACAAAGTCATAACAGTGTTGTAAATAATTTTTAACAAAAACACCTGGTTCCCCAGAGACTAATGGCAAAACCCCTATATACATGCATGTATGTTTGCATCTACCATGTTATTGTATGCTACAGTATACTGAATGTACACATTTGTATGAATGTATGCTCTATGTATGCGTTATATACGTACCACAATGTATGTACTATGCAAGTGTTTCGGTGTGTATATACTTTACGTGTGCATGTACACTTATATTAATATGACTTTGTATATGTATTTAAATGATTTTTTGCTATATACGTATGTACGCCTGTGACCTGTATGCTCGCTAACATCCCCCCACTTTGGTACACATTTTTGCCCGTATCCCTAATGAGTGGCTTGTTCCCGGACGCACACATGTTAATTACAGCGTGCATTGTGTCATGGCGTTGCCATCGCACCACCGTCCTCTTCCCCTCAAGCTCACCAGCCCCACGCGCGCAATATCGACTATAAATGCATTCGCCCTCTGGACGCAGGTGTAAAGTACCTGCCACATGCTCAATTATTTAATTTTCACCGAAAGCAACCCTCTCACACACACATACAAGCACACATGCGTATGAACTCCCTTTGGGAAACTACGGTAATTTATTATTATTTATGCAATTTACGTACATAAAATTGCCTTTTTGCAATATAATTTAACGTGTGTATTTATGACCAAGTAGTGTTCCAGCGTTTAATCCGAAACAAAATTTGCTTCAAACTTTTTGTGTGGAAATATAATAATTTATATTATAAAGTATATAAGGTACAAGAAATACTCCAATCCAAATTACCGTACCGCTAACATTGCTATGTATTATGACGATCGTCGCCTCTACGACTTCTGCTTGCATTCATCTTGCATTGGATTGCACAGTTTGGGCGTGGTTATGTGTGCTTGGAGTCCAAGCCTTAGACGGTAATCGAATAAATTCAGTGGAGATGGTATAGGATATTCAGAGATTCGTAGTAATATCAGAACATAATATGCAGTAAATTGATGTTTTATTGTAATCATCGTGTCATAGCTCACAGTGAATAATAACAAGTTTACAATTTTCAAATGTACAATGAAATACAGCTCTTACATGTCGGTTTGATTTACCAGACAGACGCTTATACGTCTGCGTTTCTACGTATAGTGGTCAGGGATGTCTGCTATTATTCTGAAGTTGGCTTTGTGCGAGTAGTATTAGAAAATACGCTACTAGAGCAGAGCGGGCAATGAATCAGACTATCTCAGACGGTTTCTTCCACTTACTGCTTGAAAATGCGTTTCTAGTAAGAGAACGGACTACAAAGAAAGGTATAAAAAAAAAATTTACCGGACTAGCTGGACGGCTATGGATTCCATCTGCATGTCGAATCAAACCTCCTTGTCGATGCTGGTGCTAAGCTAGGCCAGATTGCTGAACAAGAGTGATTCCTCATTGCGCCGACAGCTCTATTTCTAGTTCACTAATTATTGGAGACTTGTATTTTAGAAAATGGATACATCTATCATTTAACGTAATTAACTTACCGATTAATTTGACGTGCTTCCACAAAACTCTGCACAACTGACCAAGCGGCCTGTGCGCGTTTAGTGTCATTGTTACAGTATATAAATTATTTTTGTGTAGATACCTATGGATCTATATATGTGTATATTAGTGGTAACTGGATTACACGTAATTGAATTCGATGACAGAGTAGTTGAATTGGGAGAGCAATAGTGTTATATCGTTATTTACCCAGCGGTTTTGCGTCGAATAATGACGTCACATATTTGTCATTGCCTGTGTATGCATGTTTGTATGATTGTCAGTACGTGCTTTATATAACCGGCAAACGCAAAAATGGTTAAATTTAGAAAAACTGAACTACAACCATTTAATTAATATCCATACATACACATTAATTCATTAAAATTTCGAAATGTCTATTTAAAATGCGATACAGTTGGTAATACTAACATTAATTAATGTATCAACAAACAATAGGCTTGGGTACTTTTTAACAACAAGGTATTGATTACTCTCAATATCTACAGAAAGAACCGAAAAATTCATTTAATTTGGGAGAGTATTCGAATTGACAGGAATGACAATAAAATGTATTTATTTAATAAATACATACATTATTTTTTCAATAGACTGTTTGCTTCATTTGGGATATAGGATATTTTATCTTGGAGGTAAGTCGAAATATAGGGATTTCACTGTCTTTCAATATTAAATACTCCTAATTGTTTTGTTTTCTCATTTCATCCTACTATGATCTCCTGCGGTCCAAGTATATCACAACTTCTGTTAAGCTCTCGTGGAAAACATCGTTTTACTCTTGGCCAGTATCGAATGTGGCACGTCCCGCGTGCTTGCTTGTATCTTTATTTCCCAGTAGAACGTGACTGCACGTCTGTTGGAGTTGCAAGACTGCGTTAGCAAAGGTCAGATATGCCAGACAGTAGTATAGTAAGGGGCGTTCTGGCTCAGCTTTGCGGGTTGCCTACCTCGCGCCTGTACTGTAGTACGGCGTTGCGAGGGCAGGGGGCGCGGGGGTCACGTGCTCTCTCTCTCTCTCTCTCTCTCTCTCTCTGACCTGGATGACGTCATCTAGGATGACGTCATCCAGGCTGTACCGTTGTATGGCCTCTTCTTTCATAGAGTTGGAGGTCTTCTTTCAAGGTCATGTACCTGGAGATCAGGGGGTGAACTCGGGGGAGTCACGGGGTCTGGATCAAGGGTTGCGTCATCCAGGAGGCCAGGCTCTAGCGTTGTATGGTTGACTTGGAGATCTTCTTCATGCAGGATAGGGTCTTCTTTCAAGGTCATGTACCTGGAGGTCTTATTCAGAAGATGAACTTGGGGGAGTCACGGTGTCTGGTTCAAGGGGCACGTAGTCCAGGGGGCCAGGCTGTAGCGTTGGATGAGCTATATCTGGGGTCGGGTTCACGTGGTCCAGGGCGTTGTACCTGACGTTATCAGGGGTCTGGATCAAGGGTTACGTGGTCCAATGAGTCAGGCCGTACCTGGTGGCGCATGCGCAACGCGAACACATTACCAACTTGTTCAAACCTGTTTCCTGGAATTGATTACGTCATGGCTATTTCTGTGATTCCTAGAATTGATATGATAACGAACCTGTTCAAACCTGCCTCCTATTAATTCCTGGAATTGATTACGCAATATTGCGCAACTATTGCGTCATTTTTAGCAACGTTGTAAAATTTCAGGGATTCCCCCTCCGCTTACGGACTTGTTCAAACCTGTTTCAAATAATTCCTGGAATTGATTACGTCATAGCTATTTCTATGATTCCCCCACTACAAACATATTTCTTGGAATTGAGCATGATTACGGATTTGTTCAAACCTGTTTCCCATAATTCCTGGAATTGATTGCGCAACTATTTTTAGCGACTTTTATATAAATGGAGGTTTGATAATCACATGCAGTCAATATTATATCGAGCGTTCATGATGGAGAAGGAAACCAGCTCTTCGTTCATCCACAGTTTGAAACAAACATTTACACGTCTAACAAATAAATCCGGTGAACCGAGTACCTGGATGAGTGAAATAATTATAAACGCGTATAGACGTGGTGAGCTGAATGATGTTAAATTCATCGAACTGATGAAGAGTTTCGAAGGTGCTCAGCTAGAAGACTTATTTCACAAGCTGCCATCGAAATTTAAAATACATCCAGAATTCACGAAGCGGCTACCATGCTACGATCATTATAATCTACCAAGTGATAGAACACACATAGATGGTCCTGCGCCGCCCATTTACAAATGTTCCCGCTGTCAATATATTGAAATGTGAAAAATATGTGTATGATGAATATATATGTATCTTATGGAACAAGTAAAAATTGTCTAAACCGAATTTATCAGTTTTTTTCTTTTCGAATTTCCTAAATCAAATTTCATTTCTCCCAGTTTCACCGTTCTAAGAATATTGCGTAAATATACTGCTGACGACGCATTTCTAGGATTCCCCCTAACGAACTTGTCCAAACTTGTTTATCATTTCCTACAATTATTGCGCAATATTTCATCATGTTTATTTTGCAGGATTCCCCCTAACGAACTTGTCCAAACTTGTTTATCATTTCCTAGAATTATTGCGCAATATTTCACCATGTTTATTTTGCAGGATTCCCCCTAACGAACTTGTCCAAACTTGTTTATCATTTCCTAGAATTATTGCACAATATTTCGCCGACGTTGCAGAAAATTAGTATAAATTAAGCTTGCACTATACATTTAGTATTCATTTCGCTACTCTACTGAGACAAGTAACAACAGCAACTATGGCTGCGGAAAAATCGGATATTGTTGCGAAGTTAACAAGTGTCGGTGTTTGCGAAGACTTTAAGCAAACGAAAAAATTGGAAGACATCGATATCAATCGAGTGTATAAAATAATAAAACTGCGTGAAGTTAAAACTAAATTCGGCAGAGCAATAATTGCCGAATTAGAAGATTTTCAAGTGTTCCTGCCTCGACGATTTGTAGCAGATCTGAGCCATGAAGAGATTGAAAACATCAACCTACAAGGAGACCTTGCCTTGATCAGCCGAGGACCGCTGGAAACTTGCAAAACCACTAAACTGGAGTTTAAGAAAATGTACGAGAACGAAACGCAAGATTTTATTTAAAAATACGATTATAATATGCGAAATGTGAACACATTTAAATAAATAATAAAACTGTGTGTAGCTAATATTCGTCTTTTATTTGATTCCTTATATTCATTCCATATAAGTGATTATACATTTTTTTTATACAATTTTATTAACATAATTAGTTAACGGATTATAGTCTACAACCCGATCATGTATTATTATTAGACAATATGCAGAGGTTTTCGGAGGGAAATTAACGCTTGACTCGAATTCAATACGAACATCAACTGATCCAGTTTTAATAGATTCATTTTGGTTTGAACAATCGATTACTATCATTGCTCGGGTTTTGAATTCATTTCGTGATAACAGCGGCTGAGCATTTCGTTCGTAATAAGATTTTTGAAATTCCGAATACATAGAATACAAAAGTGCATATTGATCTCTATCAAAATTCAAATTTAAATTTTCATACGGAAAACATTCGGAATTAAGATATAATTTCACATTGGTAAGCTGAATATATGTATACCAAGATTTTATTTGAAAGTGTACATTCAGATTATAAGTGAAATGTAAACACATTTAAATAATAATAAAACTGTGTAACTAATTTTTTTCTTTTATTTGCTGCCTTACATTCATTCCATAAAAGTGATTATACATATTAATACAATGGTTATACAATTTTATTAACATAATTAGTTAATGGGTTATATTCTACAACTCAATCATGTATTATTAAACAATATGCAGAGGTGTTCGGAGGTAAATTAACGCTTGACTCAAATTCAATACGAACATCAACTGATCCAGTTTTAATAGATTCATGTTGGTTTGAACAATCGATTACTATCATTGCTCATGTTTTGAATTCATTTCGTAATGCTGCGAATAAGAAGGTACGTTCGAAACGTAATACGTTACGTTCTGAACGTAATACGTTACGTTCTGAACGTAATACGTTACGTTCTGAACGTAATACGTTACGTTCTGAACGTAATACGTTACGTTCTGAACGTAATACGTTACGTTACGTTCTGAACGTAATACGTTACGTTACGTTTTGAACGTAATACGTTACGTTCTGAACATAATACGTTACGTTACATTCAAAACGCGATACGTTGCGTTCCAAACTTGATACGTCACGTTTTAAACGGAAGGAGTATTAAACCAGTAAAAAATGTATGTCCTAGTACGGACCTAGTGGCGCAGGAAGCATAAGCCGGCACTGGCAGTGCTACATCGGAATAAGTAAATGATGCACAGAAATTTACCAATATAGAAAAACAAATAGTCTCTTATACATTCATCAGCTTAATATTATATGTGTATACCTCAACACTTTTACTATACACTATACAGAAGAACAGACATTACAAGTTCGCAACAGCTCTTCAAGTTGTTTATGCAGGGAACTTATAAATGGATTACAATACTGCCATCTCTGATTGAGAAGTATAATAACACGAAACATCGAACTATTAAAATGAAACCCGTTCAAGTAACGAAGAAAAATGAAGAAGAAATACTAACATCCGTCTACGATTACCAATATAACGACAAACAAATTCCTAAATTCACAGCAGGTGATAAAGTACGGATCAGCAAGTATAAGGGAATTTTGGATAAAGGATACTGGCCAAACTGGTCAACTGAACTATTTACTATACATAAAGTACGACGTACTAATCCCATTACGTATGAACTGATTGATTATCAAGAACAGCCTATCGCAGGATCATTTTACGAATATGAATTACAACGTACAAAACAGCCTGACGTGTATTTAGTGGAAAAAATTGTTAAGAAGAAAAGGGATTTAGTGTATGTAAAATGGTTAGGAATGGATAAAACACACAACAGTTGGATACATAAAAATGATGTTTTGTAATTAAAATATGTGTATTAAATAAAGTATGTAATTTTATTAAAATTCAGTTTTTTTTTTTTCTTTACATTTCATACAGTCCTTAACCATTACAGATCTATACATATCAATATTATCATGTTCTACACAATAACGATAGCCTGCGAATTCTAAATCTTCCCTCCAAGATTTTGGAAATTTTTCCCAAGTATAGTCTATTTGTTCTCCTGCGTAGACCATCACGAACTCCTTCGTTAGACATTGAATTTCTTCTGAGTATAGTTGATTTAGTATTCCGTTCTGATGAAAGGCTATCATGGCAGCTAATTTTGTAAACCGCCATGTAAACCATTCGTGCAATGCCCGAACATTTTGTACGGCGCAATGTTTGTTATGAAAATAGCAGCAGTCATATGTAGTTGATAATATTAATTCTTCTAATGCAGGACATTCAATATCTTCTAGATTCTTGATTGATATATGTTTTAAATATCTCGGTAAAATTCTATGTAAATATTGCATTTTTGATAGACCTTTTACATATATTAATGTCACATTCGCTAACATATAAGTAAGTTTCTTATCCAAATCAGAATATTGTGTTTTGCCGGTACACCACTCTAAATTATGATGATGTCTTACGAGGAAATTCACATTTCGTCGGGTTTCTCTATTCAATTGATTCCATGAATAAGGTGGAGCAAATATTTCCCAATCACATTTTCCATCACAAATTGAAATCACTGCAATTTCTTTACAAACAAATTGTTTTTTGTTCAGCATAAAGCCTTGGAGATCAAGAATGACCGCCATAATGCACACAAGTGTCTGTTAAACACATCGAGAACAACTATTGTAAATTATGTTTTACATATTCTTTATATATGTAAATATGGCCATCTATTAACATTTAGCTCAACTAATATTTTTACTTATTGAAAAACAATTTAATTACGCTTTAAGCAGTCTAGGCATATATTCAGCATTGTATTTCTTGGAATATAAATGCAGATCAGCGTCGGCAGTGATGTAAAGAAATTTATCGGTAGAAAATAATTTAATCATTCAATTGTATTTTTAAAATAATCCGTTTCCGTTATACATTCGCACTAAATTATCATCTTATTTCTTAGAATACATGGTGCTGTGTTAGCAATGAGACAAAGAAATTTATCAATATAGCAAAATATTTTAATCACTCAATTATACATTCGTCAGCTAAATATTATGCATATATACCTCAGTACTTTACCCTATACAATCATTAACGTAACGTATTACGTTCAGAACGTAACGTATTACGTTCAGAACGTAACGTATTACGTTCAGAACGTACCGTATTACGTTTCGAACGTACCTTCTTATTCGCAGCATTACGAAATGAATTCAAAACATGAGCAATGATAGTAATCGATTGTTCAAACCAACATGAATCTATTAAAACTGGATCAGTTGATGTTCGTATTGAATTTGAGTCAAGCGTTAATTTACCTCCGAACACCTCTGCATATTGTTTAATAATACATGATTGAGTTGTAGAATATAACCCATTAACTAATTATGTTAATAAAATTGTATAACCATTGTATTAATATGTATAATCACTTTTATGGAATGAATGTAAGGCAGCAAATAAAAGAAAAAAATTAGTTACACAGTTTTATTATTATTTAAATGTGTTTACATTTCACTTATAATCTGAATGTACACTTTCAAATAAAATCTTGGTATACATATATTCAGCTTACCAATGTGAAATTATATCTTAATTCCGAATGTTTTCCGTATGAAAATTTAAATTTGAATTTTGATAGAGATCAATATGCACTTTTGTATTCTATGTATTCGGAATTTCAAAAATCTTATTACGAACGAAATGCTCAGCCGCTGTTATCACGAAATGAATTCAAAACCCGAGCAATGATAGTAATCGATTGTTCAAACCAAAATGAATCTATTAAAACTGGATCAGTTGATGTTCGTATTGAATTCGAGTCAAGCGTTAATTTCCCTCCGAAAACCTCTGCATATTGTCTAATAATAATACATGATCGGGTTGTAGACTATAATCCGTTAACTAATTATGTTAATAAAATTGTATAAAAAAAAAATGTATAATCACTTATATGGAATGAATATAAGGAATCAAATAAAAGACGAATATTAGCTACACACAGTTTTATTATTTATTTAAATGTGTTCACATTTCGCATATTATAATCGTATTTTTAAATAAAATCTTGCGTTTCGTTCTCGTACATTTTCTTAAACTCCAGTTTAGTGGTTTTGCAAGTTTCCAGCGGTCCTCGGCTGATCAAGGCAAGGTCTCCTTGTAGGTTGATGTTTTCAATCTCTTCATGGCTCAGATCTGCTACAAATCGTCGAGGCAGGAACACTTGAAAATCTTCTAATTCGGCAATTATTGCTCTGCCGAATTTAGTTTTAACTTCACGCAGTTTTATTATTTTATACACTCGATTGATATCGATGTCTTCCAATTTTTTCGTTTGCTTAAAGTCTTCGCAAACACCGACACTTGTTAACTTCGCAACAATATCCGATTTTTCCGCAGCCATAGTTGCTGTTGTTACTTGTCTCAGTAGAGTAGCGAAATGAATACTAAATGTATAGTGCAAGCTTAATTTATACTAATTTTCTGCAACGTCGGCGAAATATTGTGCAATAATTCTAGGAAATGATAAACAAGTTTGGACAAGTTCGTTAGGGGGAATCCTGCAAAATAAACATGGTGAAATATTGCGCAATAATTCTAGGAAATGATAAACAAGTTTGGACAAGTTCGTTAGGGGGAATCCTGCAAAATAAACATGATGAAATATTGCGCAATAATTGTAGGAAATGATAAACAAGTTTGGACAAGTTCGTTAGGGGGAATCCTAGAAATGCGTCGTCAGCAGTATATTTACGCAATATTCTTAGAACGGTGAAACTGGGAGAAATGAAATTTGATTTAGGAAATTCGAAAAGAAAAAAACTGATAAATTCGGTTTAGACAATTTTTACTTGTTCCATAAGATACATATATATTCATCATACACATATTTTTCACATTTCAATATATTGACAGCGGGAACATTTGTAAATGGGCGGCGCAGGACCATCTATGTGTGTTCTATCACTTGGTAGATTATAATGATCGTAGCATGGTAGCCGCTTCGTGAATTCTGGATGTATTTTAAATTTCGATGGCAGCTTGTGAAATAAGTCTTCTAGCTGAGCACCTTCGAAACTCTTCATCAGTTCGATGAATTTAACATCATTCAGCTCACCACGTCTATACGCGTTTATAATTATTTCACTCATCCAGGTACTCGGTTCACCGGATTTATTTGTTAGACGTGTAAATGTTTGTTTCAAACTGTGGATGAACGAAGAGCTGGTTTCCTTCTCCATCATGAACGCTCGATACAATATTGACTGCATGTGATTATCAAACCAACATTTATATAAAAGTCGCTAAATATAGTTGCGCAATCAATTCCAGGAATTATGGGAAACAGGTTTGAACAAGTCCGTAATCATGCTCAATTCCAAGAAATATGTTTGTAGTGGGGGAATCATAGAAATAGCTATGACGTAATCAATTCCAGGAATTATTTGAAACAGGTTTGAACAAGTCCGTAAGCGGAGGGGGAATCCCTGAAATTTTACAACGTTGCTAAAAATGACGCAATAGTTGCGCAATATTGCGTAATCAATTCCAGGAATTAATAGGAGGCAGGTTTGAACAGGTTCGTTATCATATCAATTCTAGGAATCACAGAAATAGCCATGACGTAATCAATTCCAGGAAACAGGTTTGAACAAGTTGGTAATGTGTTCGCGTTGCGCATGCGCCACCAGGTACGGCCTGACTCATTGGACCACGTAACCCTTGATCCAGACCCCTGATAACGTCAGGTACAACGCCCTGGACCACGTGAACCCGACCCCAGATATAGCTCATCCAACGCTACAGCCTGGCCCCCTGGACTACGTGCCCCTTGAACCAGACACCGTGACTCCCCCAAGTTCATCTTCTGAATAAGACCTCCAGGTACATGACCTTGAAAGAAGACCCTATCCTGCATGAAGAAGATCTCCAAGTCAACCATACAACGCTAGAGCCTGGCCTCCTGGATGACGCAACCCTTGATCCAGACCCCGTGACTCCCCCGAGTTCACCCCCTGATCTCCAGGTACATGACCTTGAAAGAAGACCTCCAACTCTATGAAAGAAGAGGCCATACAACGGTACAGCCTGGATGACGTCATCTAGGATGACGTCATCCAGGTCAGAGAGAGAGAGAGAGAGAGAGAGAGAGAGAGAGCACGTGACCCCCGCGCCCCCTGCCCTCGCAACGCCGTACTACAGTACAGGCGCGAGGTAGGCAACCCGCAAAGCTGAGCCAGAACGCCCCTTACTATACTACTCCAGACAAAATGGAGAACACGATGTCAGTTGCCTTCACAGAAGCGTATACAGCGTGTACAGTGGTAAACTTTTTATTTTCATTGAATCTTAGTTTTTACAGGAGAATCGTATACCGATACTCTGATAAAGTGCTGTATTTGAGATCAAATACGACGTTTCAACATGAGCAACATATCGTTGCGTGGTTTCTAATTCCTTGACTGCCGTGATTTTATTATCACTAATTGATCTTATACCTATATCAATTAAAAATGCATATTCATTAAGAGATAGTTTCAAAAAAAACTGTATAAATAAAATATGTTCTTTTTATTCCACAATAATTCCACTGTGGCTTGGTGCATTCAAACCATAGAAAAAAATACTTTTCATCAAGTTTTTTTCGTTAATCCCATTTCGCCGCTCGCATCTTTGAATAAAGATAATTTTCTTTCCGTTCGACACAATAAAAATTCGCCGTACCGTTTGTGTTAATCCGCTTAAGAACAAAAGCAGCTCGCTAAAATTCACAGAACGTTCATTGGTTCAAAAGAAATTTATAATTCTTATAAAATGGAAATTACTATAAAATCGAACATTTCCGTTTAGCAGTCGGAATTGCGAATAGAAATGATTTTTGTCTTTAAAAAGCGTTCATCCGTTGCGAAAGTATATTCTCATTCCTTTCTCTTCTTTTTTTTTTGTAAATTGTCGATAATCGTATTAAAATTAAAAGCAATCGTGCCATCTAGCAGAATGGCGATGAGTTTCAGTGAAACGGCTGTTTCAGGATGGAACGTCGAGTATCATTTTGAGATGGAAATAAAAAATCTTCATGAAGATAACGCAATTACCAACAGATCTTTTGAGATTTTCGGACCAGAGATTTCATAGTACTCGTATAGTTTGTCGCCTTTTCAATCTTGTAAATGAATAATAATTATTCCTTTATAAATGAACGTAATAAATGTACTCCTTTTTGCTTTGATTTGATTCCAGAATAGAGTTCTTCGGTTCAAATATTTCGGAAAAAGGTGAATCTCATTTGCATTCAAATGAAGCTAGTTGTCTTGTATAAAATGAATTAATTTCTTAATTGCTACTGAATTATTCTTTAGAATTTCTCTTAATTGTACAATGTATAATATTCATTTGGAGTAATTACTTGTACCATTATTCTTTGTTTATAGTAGGAGTAATAATTATGTACAACTGGTTGTAGTTACATATTGGCAAGTATTTACTCCGGTGAAAACTAACGTGACCATGTAATAAACTAATTTGATATACAAATGTATTTATTTATATTTGTGAATTTTAGAATTAAACACGTAAATTAACGGTTACTCTATATTCACACATATGTACCTGTGTATGTGAGTGTATGTACTAACGCATATACTAGTGTTTAGATAGCACAAATGTATTTGTATGTGTAAACAGCACAGTGTAAGCGAATGCTTTTTATTCCCAAACGTATATGCCCGGAGGGTGTAAATGTATATGTATTGCACGCATGCGTATGTCAGGAGATATTACGTGTGTATGTGTGTTAATGTGTTTATACCTATGTTGTGTAGGAACCTATATGTTGTAATGATGAATTTGACCGCAGGACTTGTCGAACGAATGAATTAGCGCCTCCAGGCAGTGGGAGTTTGTGGGCCGTACTTTATACATGACGGCGTAATTGTTTCACCCTGATCATTGGCATATACAGGATGACCCAAGTTTGAATGCTCCCAATGGTGAGCATTCAAACTTGGGTCACCCTGTACATATACATATGTACATACAATCATACATACATTCGCACAATACTAATATACATATACCCACACCGCAGTATTTGAGGGGGGAGGCAGGTACAATAACAAGTACAGGATAATCGTTCATAAATTTTCCCAACCAAATTTAACTGCGTGATTTTTAAAATATAATTGTATTATTAAATTCTGTAAAAAGCATTTTCCGAAAAAATAATAATTTATAGAAATTAGTACCAGTATAATACTGAAAATTACTGCATACAACTTAATTAAAAGATCATTTTTTTTGCGAAAATATCTTCCATTTTTGCATAAAAATCTCACTGACTCAATTACGGGTAGAGCGGCGTTAACAAAAGACTGGAATCCAATCAGCATAAACTAATTAAAGAGCTCAAACGATTTCCATTCTCTCCCGCAGACAAAACACAACATGATTTCGCGCCTGCGCATTTCTTAGAAACATTACGAACGATGACGAATGAGTGTAGAGTCACACAAAAACATACCACTGTGATTTGCATAGAAACAATCGAAACGTCGGGACACCCCGCATTCTGCTTTGATAAGACGCTACACGACGCCGGAACTGGCCGAGAACCATCAAGGAAGACGCCTGACAATCTGAGATAATTTTGAAATAAAAAGAAAATCGTAAACGTGACGCGATTTCTTTTACTAGCGAAGGGACTGATATTAAATGTGGCAGTTTTCATTTTATGTCAATATATGGTAGTCAAACAGATCAGAGAGTGTTCTGTACAAGTATATGCATTGAACAATATTCACTGATACATTACATATTGATATCACATGTATAATGAATTGACAATGAGTAGTTTTATCATAATGCTCAGTATACATTTATATATCAAAATTAAACTACAAACAACTGTGGCTCACTTGCGACTATGTTGCACCCAGAGGAATTATTGTAGCTTGATTCACGTTTCTGATAGTAAGTCTGAAACTCATTTTCAACTTGCTACCTTTTTATATTTCTTACTTTAAACGTATTTATCAGTGACATAAATGTTTTTCATCAATTTTAAGCTCAGATAATTACAACAGCAGTATATTTGTATACGTTATGGTAATTGTGATTTAAATTTATTTGAATGACGAATGCCAGGTTATATGGTTGCGTTATTTCGAAATAATTTAAATTTTAATTGAAATTTACCGAATTGTGAGCTCATAGCTGGTTGCAATAAAACGAATGGAGAGCGCAAATGTACTAGTATTGTACCAGAATTATACATAAACACAATACATACCTACCCTTCCATACTCATACTCATTCATATAGATCCAAGCATCCGTTGTGCATACAAATTATACGTACATCAGATCCATTGAAACACATGCATGCATACGTTCATATTGTAAAAGTCATTAAGCGTACTACCTGCATAGTCTTGAATGGACCAGGTACTCATACATACACCGCACATGTATCCTAGAACTACATACATATGTTCACATGTAAGTATGCGTATGCCAATTTTTGTGAAGCTACTACTACACAGCGGTAAATTACCCCTGGTAATACATGGATGTGGATGATACTCAATATTGTTTGAACATTCGGATATTTGCCATAATACCCCAGTGTGTTGGTTTTCTACCGTTACTAATATTTTATGCTGTATATTATATATATATATATATATATATATATATATATATATATATATATATATTATAAAATGTACAGAATTTAATTAATAATTTATTATTTTGATATTTTTTTAAATATTCCACATTTTGTTTTCCGTTTTATATTCAAATTAACTATTCATTATTGATTGGCATGAATGTAGTTTAACTTTCCCAATAACGCAAATTGTAATATACATATATTATAATATATTATAATATCATATTTTCAAATGTACATTTTGCATCTATTGTTATGTCGTCTACGTGAGCACAAACATATATTTGCATTGTGTTGAAAATTTCGGTGAATTTTCATTTATTCATATACGTTACTTTATGGTTTGTACGTACACATAAGTACATGTATCAACATAAAATACTGATATATTTTGACAATTATTAAATTTGACAGCCGCGTACAAATATTCACTCATCCAAACCCAATTAACATCACAAATCCCAGTAAAAAAAAAAAATCAGTTAAACATAAAGTCATGATATTACGCGTAAAATAATGTAATTTTAGTATTAAATAAACATCAATGCTACTCAAATGTTCATATTAATTATTTATGAAAATCATAACTGAATGTAATGCAATATTGTGAGTGATTCCAGATTAACGTATATGTTAGTATTTTTTGTGTTATACACTGTATATTTGTGTAAATGTTTGGTTACATCATTGATTTTTAAGCGAAACATGTGAGAAAAACAAATCTCCCTACTATTTTGAGATTCGGCCGCAAAGCACTAGTTATTTGAAACGTAACCTTTTAAAGCTTTGATTTATTTGATTGAGATAAACATCTAATCTTATTGTCTTTCTGCCGTCCTGTGTATGTCCCTTCGTATGTAGTATCTAATTATGAGCGACATATGTGGCACGCAACACTTTAACTATATTATTAACTATTAACCGCACAATACACACGTGCGACACTGAAATAAATTATCCACACCCTTGCATATGTGTTACAGGATTAGAATATTTAGGCCTGGTTACAGAAGAGTGCGGACAGGACAGTACGTGTTAGGATGAAGTGTAGTGTTTAGCACTGCCGCCAGCTGTGACGAATGTGTAGCTACAATTATTAACCTTCATGGCTGAATACATCAAAACATATAAATTAGTGGTGTACAGACACAACTAACCAGCAAAATATTTTATAATATATATGTACATATATGCTCAACTTCGTTGAACGTTAATTAATATTCACATTATATACACAAGTTAAGAAACTAATTAAAACGATAAAACCGAAATAGAAATTCAATATGCTTGTATCTAAATTATGTATTAACATAACATATATCCATTATACAAGATCATACTGCGACGCAGCTGGAATAATAATGTCACATTATCACATACACTTCGCCAACGTTTTCAATATGGTCCCTTGCATTTTCCTCCACTTCTGTGACCCGCAATGACTCTCCTCATTACGACGGCCTTTCGTTAGAACCACACTGTCGATCCATGTTGGCGGTGGCTATATTACTGCGGAAACGATATAATCCCTTATTTTATCCCAACACACTCTCCCTTTGTCCCGTTACGCTTATAACCGCAATTCCATGCCGTGAAAATCACCAACACGTTACGTCTCCGTATAACAATGACGCGTGGTTGGGTTCTTTCCACGCATCGTTCGTTCACTGGCCCGTTTGCTTGTTCATTGCAAATAATGAGACATCACAGGCCTGCGTTCATTCCACCGTGAAACGATGGACGTAACGTAGATTATCCGCCATTGCTGTGTGCAGATAGCTACATTGCCAACCGATAAATTACGCAGTATTTCCAGATTGCGTGGATTTTTCTCCTCTCTCGTGAAGCTTCATGACTGGGGGAATATTTTCCAATCATGGATTGATGAAGAAAATGTTCTTGTTAAAGCTAAACGGAGCTGGTAACATTGGTACTCGGTTCCAGATTTAAAAAGTCACGCACTAGTCTTCATCATATTTTCTCGGTAACAGAGTTAGTATTATAGTAAATTTAGGCATATTTTGCAGGTAATTAAATTAGAATGATAGCACTCCATCCTTTTTTTCCAGAGATGATATAACTCCTTTGTTATATTAAACCTAGTATGTTTCCACTGTCGCGTCGTCTAGAATCCTAGAAGTGATAATTATATTTCCTCTATTGCATCATATTTCATTCATCACATTCAGTAGGTTCCGTCTTCAGTATTGTATTTCCATGTATCCCTCTGAACTGAAGGTTAGTTAGCTCACTTTACTTAATCTTCATCCGCCTCTTCAAAGTTTGTAGTCCAATTCTGACAACGCGTTGCGGTTCCATTGTTAGTTATAGAAGTGCCATCCAGTTAGTAAACTTGCCAACTACCCACAGTTCCACGTGCTGAATTCAAAGTTACTGCAAGATAATTATTACTGTCAATTATTATGGAATTATGGACAAGGATCAGATTTACTATTTCTCCGTTTATTCTTACAGATGTGTATCCAAATCGTAGCGGACCGGTCTAAAATATAATAATTTCAGTGAATCATATAAAACAATACGAGTATAAAAAAGTTTTTATTAAAACCTGATTTTTTTCCATTCGTGGTACTCACATTACACTAATTAAACTGGGATTATTTGAGTCTGATGTAAAGAACGACCTGCATATGTAGTAGGTATTACATGTTTTTACTGCGATAAAGCTATGTGACACATCTACCAATGGCTCTACATTTTGATTATATTAAACCGTCCAATATGATGTATCCAAGCACATTTCTACCACTGCATGACTCATACTATATTCACAATGTGTTGTAATCAGGTTTACCAACTTGATTCAAAAATTCATCAGCATGTCCAGGGTCACGATAAACACATAGCTAGTGATTTTAATCTCCTAATACATCCATCCATCCATCCGTCTCGACTCCCGGATATCCATTTATCCAGTTATGAACCGCACATGGATATACACCCGTACTCGTCCTGTGAAAGTTAGACGCAAAGTAGTTTTAAGTACTCGCACGCCGCTCTGGTACACGTTTCATTAACTAAATGACGGTTTGTGTCCAGCATGATAAAACTTTTGGTCGTGGAATTTATAATCCGAGTTTAATATTTTAATACTCTGCGCTAGCAGTTCCAAACGGCGTATACACGAACTAAATATCCCAGTTCTTGTGTTTGTACGATGAGTTTGGTATTAATATTAATTAATGGAATGCCACCGCCCTCTAACATGCGAATCAACTTCGCAGCATGTATGTTGTTGTGTTGTATTTTCTCCTTGGATTTAATTATTTACATATTTAAATAAGTTAGCAGATACACTCCATTTTCAGTTATATATGTACATTCAATTAGTATGTCGGGCAGACTCTTTATTAAAATTATGTGGTTTAATCCAGATTTTGTTGGATATTATGGTTTGTTACATACATTTATGTTTGTTAGAATTCACTTACAAATTATTATGTAAGTGTATTTTAAATTGTATCATTTACCAAGAACATGAAATCTGTATATAATACATTCATAAGAATCATAATTTTATTTAAGTTTCATATTTCATATATTAGTTGACTGTACATATTTCTCACGGGCACGAATGTATTTTTTTGGTGCAATTTATAATGCATATATTAGCACTCAGACATGTTGTGCTTATACACCTTTGTTGTTAAATATTAATTATGGAGCAGACAGTGTCGTTTGTCAACTCAAAATACTGTTCTGTATATAAATATGGAAAATATTTTTCATGAATTCATGGACATGAATATTCACCGACTCCTGAATAGTGTATTCGTATTCTAGCACTCTCAGTTTTGCATTTGTGTTCTAGTTTTTGTTTTATTTTTTTTTTTTTAATAGTAGAAAAGTAGAGCTACGCGGGCACTGCAGTTTACTATTTTTTCTTTATTTTTCACAGTTTGTTTATTAAATTTTGTCTTGTGATATTTTTTGTTTTACCATTTATTTATTTATTTCAATATGAAGCGCATAGCTACGGAATATATTTAAATAAATATATTTTTCATTGCATTTCAACAGTTAAGTAAATATACTTAGCTTAGATTGATTATTCGGCCAAAAGAGCAGCGTGTTAATTGTAAACCCGGACTTACCAACATAAATATCATATATCCAATAAAAACCTGAATCACAGTGCTGTTATCACACATTCATTAAATTCCGGCCATAACATGATTTCGACAATGTTAAAATCTTACGTACTGAACCTAATAAATTCAAAAGATTATTTGCTGAAAGTGCGTTCATTCATTTAAGTAAAGACTATTAATTAACTATTAACTACCGTACAGATGTTTCTAACCTAATTCAAAATTATGCCGCCATTTTATATTGCAATAATGCCAATAATTTCCGCTAGGTCTGTTCAGGATTGGTTTTCAGTTATTGATCTGTATCCATTTTGATTTCTGGTTGTCATATCCCGTTAGGATTGACAAATAAAAATGTTTTTTATTTATTTAACACAATGTTAGGATAATCATCCTTCATTTAAGGTGGCCATGTTTGACACCTATTAAGGTAACCTATTGTTTGTATGTTTTTGGCGTTTGTGTATTAATATCTCATGTTTGGCTTCCACATGTTTTAAAATTTTGTTCCTTTTTAACTTTGAAAATAACCTAAATCAAGTTCGAAACGTCAGTATTTTCTACAATTTTATACTTGAACCACTGAATAAAGTTCTTTACATCTGAACAGAATGGTCATTTATTCCAATCCTACGGGAAATAAGAAGATTATAAATATACTTAGGTTTACATGAAAAATGTATTTTCCTAAAAATGGAGACCGGTAATTTCCAACCAATGTACCTTCGGCAAATTTAAAATGCGAACTGAAATATGAACATAAAGAGATCTGATATAAAATATAATATAGATTTGAAGTTCTGCTGCTGCGCACAGTGACTACTAGAGCTTATGATTGGAGCAGCGTTAGGCAATTCATTAGACTACCTTTCCGAAACCATTAATTACCTTGTATAACGGGACACGACAGGTCATCAAATGGGGGAGGCGGTGTAGAACTGTCCACCCACTCTCTATTGAACATACCGGACTGCAATGTCAGTGTATCCCTTCCCACTAGGAGACCAATACGGAACTTGACATGTCATGTCTGTTGTCTGGTGACGTTCATACGTCAATTAACACAGGTCAGCCACGTTGACGTTTTAACAAAATTTCACATTTGTTACGTTTTGCTTCTGTTCCCATAACGCCAGGCAGTCCCCTACTGTTAACGTAACGTGATTATTTCGGCGCTGACTATTCGATTAATTAAAAATTCTGTCACACACTTACATTGTTTGGCTGTCACCGATCTACATCGATCACACTATTGTTACGCAAATAATTACGATATAATCATACGGGAAATGTATTAAACTCATACAATTATATGCATGCATACATGCAAGCATGTATGCAATGTCACTTCGTATTTACTCGCAATAGTGAAATCACAAACTTTGATTACAGTCTACATCGTTGCAACTATTAACAAGCATTACATATTGGAGAAAGCAAATTAAATGCAAATGAACGCTACTGAAAATATATAATATTTATAAGGGATTCATTTGCATTTCTTACAAATGTACATTTTCCTCTTTCACAGTCATAGTGGTTCCTCTTTAATATGAAAATAATTATCTGAACACGGACACTTAATAAAATATGTTTTTATTACACGCGTGTGCATTTACGCGAGAGAAATTATGTTTATTTACATAGCTATTATGGGAAAAAAAAAAATTTTAATTTTAAATTTACCAACACTGGCTCACATTCGTTGAGTGCTGTCTGGTGCTGTCTATAACGGGGGATACATATACTAACCGACTTTTTCACTTTTTTTGTGTGTTCAGAAACGGTAGAAAGTAAAATATAATAAAATTCATTGTTTTTATTGGCGAGGGAAATTCATTCCAGCCCTGATATAAGTTAGAAAATAAACGTTCTGCTTGTTGCTTCCATTTTGTATAAATTTTAACAGCTGTTGTTCTTTTGTTGTTCCTTTTAAGTCAAATGTAAAACTGATCGAAGTTTTATGTAGATAGGTACAATACTGTATATAATCGATATAAAACTCGTGTAAATGTATAGGTATAATTTAATTTATAAATTATTGATAACAATAATTATATACCAATGTATTGCAATATAGGCAAATTAAATTTTATTTTCCGGCAGAATATTATAATTCCAAGCTTAGTCATATCAATGCAGTTGATGTTTTAAAATATTAATCTGTTTAATTGCATTGATTAGCCGTCATGCAAATGTGCACTAATTCCAATTGTAATTTCTATTTAATAATAATTATTTTGTTTGATGTGTTTTATTTGACGAATTTATATGAAATGTACACAAGCCTACAGGTTATCATCACAATGTTTAAACTGATAACTTGGTTTATGTGCTATTGTAACATGTATAGGAAAGTTACCGATACTAAAAGCAATTCTTATAATTTTATTGTATTATAATGTCATATTGATATATTGTTTGTTTGTTACAGGCGGAGATATGGAGTGTATTTATAGCAATATTGCGCAAGAGTGTACGTAACCTCCAGGCTTGCACGGATGTCGGTCTCATAGAACATGTATTACACCGTCTTCGACTTGCCGATACCGTCGTTGCAGGTAAGACAAACATTCTTCTGACATATCTCCGCAACCAACAATACACCGATATATTGCACACACGGATTTTCAGTGTGAATGCATGCCGTTGTAAGCTAGTGTTGCCTTATAAGTTATCTCTTCTAATCACATTTTAAACACAATGAGCTTCAAAAAAACTTGGCAACAAACATTCTTCTACCTGGTTCCTTTGCACTACGATGATTTAATCGTTTTAAAAATTCAAATATACATTAAATAATAAAAAATTATAACAAATAATAATAATTTGTATGTTTATTTAAATTATAAGTCCATTTTATTGAAAAACAGTCCATTCTAATTAGCAATATAGAAATTAATGTTACATGATATTGTATAATTCGATTGTATAGGTATAGTATTTAGTATTTTTCACTTGTATTTTGATGGAATGTTTTATTTTTCGTATCGTTGGAAATTTATTGTGCTCCCTTTAATATTAGATTAATGTTCATGCACATTAATCTTCATTCCAACACACAGTTTTCTACATCTCATCTTTGCATGCGTTCGTGTGCGTTGAATCGTTTACGAATCGTTTGAGCTGTTGTCTCTCACCGAATAGCCGTAAAAAAATAAATCACTTCGTATTTTCTGCATCGTTATTTCCAACATCGTACACAACACACGCAGGGAGAGGGAGAGGGACTAGCATGAAACAACAAAATGGCCCAGAGAACAATCGTAAATTAATGTTGCCAGCCAACCAATACACCACGTTGGTTTTATTTTGTTTTCGTATTGATGTTCCACTGGTTTTGATGCGCGCTTGTCAACAAGCAATTTTATGCAGAAATCTATCAGATTGCAGATAAAAGGATCGATCACTTGATAATGAATGAAAGTCCGAAACGTGTCGTGTTCTTAAATAAAACTAAAATTGACGAGTTAACAATACGGACATATTACATCTTATTAAGAGCATGGCATTAAATTTTAAAATAACATCTATTTTGGTTCGTATATTTTTACTAAAATTCTCCTATCGTCTATATGTGCAATAAAACAGTGAAATACGGACCAGACTAATGTATGGGATGGAACTCTTCGTTCCAGCCCTACGTACCGTGTGCGGGTTGGCTGCTATAAATATCACTTTTCATGCTGGAATATAGAATATAAATTTGCAACCGATTTTCTTTTTACGCGACACTGGTGCACAACACATACGCATGCATATAAATAATGCATACAGATACCCACATACACATCAACGTCTCTTCCGCTGTTTCCCTCGTACGTTCTCTCATGCATACATACAAGATACATTTCGTTTTATATACGTATACATATATATATATATATATATATATATATATATATATATATATATATATATATATATATATATATATATATACATATATATCCACTCATGTAAATGTGGTTGTACACACTGTCCTCACGATTTCACCCCAGTTGTAACACCATTGCTGTTCTCATCTACTCTGTATATTTATCTTTCTCACTCTCACACATACATACTCACATCTCTCGTTGCGTAGAATCATCGTATTCGTTTTGGTTAACATTTTTATTTTGAAAGAGTATATTAATTTTATTTCCAGTCGTAACGCAATAAAAATGTTGATATCCATATCCGGATCTCGCCATCGCATTGCTTACATGTCGACGCCAGTATCCTCCCAGTCCCCTCGCATCCTGTAGCCAGTGCCAGGAAACGAGGACACAAATTACGGCCGAGCGAGTTTGCAGACTGTATTAGATGGAAAACTCCATACACGTATACATCAAATGAAGTTCAATGAAACCATAAATATATATGATATAATCATGCATGATTCCCCCCCCCCCCTCTCTCTCTGTCTCTCTCTCTCTCTCTCTCTCTCTCTCTCTCTCTCTCTCTCTCTCTCTCTCTCTCTCGTTGCCTCGTTATATGTATTTACGACTACGATTTCATTATTCTGATATGCCGTCAAATTATTCGTTTGCATTAAATTAGATTTCTGATAAATTTTGTTCATTAATTTTAACCATTGAAGCTGTTATAGCTTTTTTAAATGAAAAGAAATGTATAGTCCTGTTTGATGTCGAAAAATGCCTAAAAACCTCTCATATTGAATTTGACATGGGGGACATGGAACTTTGTATAACGTAAAATGAGCATTGCGCTTCGTAATTAAAACAGTATGCTTTCAAATTAATCCCTTGCAGGGTACTGAAAGTTACCATTAAATCAATCAACATAAAATTGGGAGTTGAACACAGGGTTCTTTTTGCTTAAATACACATACACTTTATCAGTTATTAAACATATTCTTATTTTGTCAACAATTACTCGTTACTATGTAATTAATACATACATGTACGTATATGGTATTGTAAACTCCGGCTAAAATAAAAATTTATCCGCAAACTAATCAAACAGTCTGTTGAAAAAACAATGTATGAATTTACATTTCTGTAAAGAAAAAAAAAAGTTGATCGCATTTTGAGATACAGAGTTGGGGTAAGAGAGTAAGTTCTGATGTTGGTACGTGCACCGCAGCAAGTTTGTTGTTTAAAATTATCACATAATGAAGTTCACTAGTTTGTCCGGAAAACTCATTTTATCGTTAGGGAAATTGTTTCCTTGGACTTTGTACACCATGGGGTGCAGCATAGTACTGCGGCGTCAATATGGCGCTGGAAGTGGGTTTTGTAATCCTGATCCCACACACACGCACGCACATACACACAAATTGGAGAACACCTGATAATTAAATATCCTTGTTCAGTTCATATTAATTCTGTGCAGAAAATCGTAGATATTACAATACAAACAAAGACACATCTACACTGAAATCAGAAACTTCATTCAGTTCGAACTTTTTTTACAGTACATTAAAACTCAATTTCATAAATATGTAAAAGAAATTAAGAGACCGATTTTCAGTAAACGCTGTCCCTCTTGTCATCATTATCAGTCCGATATGCTTTATACAATATGCCTCCTCTCGTATATACTGTTTCATTTAATTATTACAATACAACGAAAACTGGGAACCATCGCACCCAAGACAAAAAGAATTGAACTCACGGCATAATTAAATTGTCGTCATTGTCTGCGAATTTGAATTTTATCTTTCATTGCTTTTTATTAGTTTTATTTGAAATAGGAACCGGCGACACCAAGATGTCGTTCTTGCTGTAGTCTGGTTGTATGTACTTGCGCTTATGTGTTGGTTTGTTTTGTTTTTGTCTATTGCTAACGTCGACGCGCTTTACATGCATAGAATTTGCATTTTATTATGAATTCAGGTAATAGAAAGCATCAAAATCACTTTACCTTATACTTCCCTCCCTTATCTTAACGGCTGTCTTCCTAAATGAACTTTACATAAAACTTTGCACGTGCAGATCCAACGATGCATTTGCTTTTATTATGAAATTAACTCATTATCATACATATGCAATCATCCAATAGACCAGTATTTCCCAATCGGTGTATCACGGTGATATACTGATGTAGCAAGACCATAGTTTACCATTAGGTAAAAGTTCATTTCTGTACATAATCAGAAAGTCACAAATATTTTAATTACCATAGGTGTCAAAACATGTATAAATATATTTTTCATTGAATTCGATATTGCTAAAGCCGACTCGGTCAACACACATTAATATTAGTACATTTGATGTACACTGTTGTTGCCAATACATTTTAATATTAACTTATGTCGTACATTTATTGTTACAGATCTTCTTATAGATATGCTCGGTGTCCTAGCCAGCTACAGCATCACAGTTAAAGAACTCAAATTACTCTTCGGAGCGATGAAAGCCGTTAATGGCAGATGGGTACGGCACAACGTCATACATGCATACATTCATCTTTACTTGGATCTTTGTATAGCGTTAAATTAGCATATTCCCTTTAATCTGATTAAATTAAATTATTATCGTAGTTTTGAGTATCAAGAGTATCCAATTTACAAGTAATTTAAGATAATTAGTTTTGCATAGTTTATAATATGTTTGATCTAAAACAAAACTTTTACATACTATATTTGTCTCTTTTTTATATATTTTGCTTTTTATTCAGTATTTTCAATTTCATTTACTTGCTATTAAAAGTAATATATTATTCATGTTTGTATTCCCCAGCCGCGTCATTCAACCAAACTGCTCAACGTCCTACGACAAATGCCTCAACGAAATGGGCCAGATGTGTTCTTCAGTTTTCCTGGCAGGAAAGGTTCGGTAAGTGACGTTTAATTATGAACCCATAATTCATCCAACTTAAAATTATCTCTTCTTATTCTTATATCGTTGTTAATTTCAATTACTTTAAACAGACCCATACTTTCAACAATGTACCCATACATTATTCTACATATATAATATTCTGCGCTTTTAGACGTCCGTTTTTGTCACAATCTATTTTGTTTCCTCCTTCGTTGGTATGCTGTCTTTCTTCTAGAAATTCGTTTGTTTAATTATGAATGCCGTTATCACGGACACAGTAATGGACATTCCGTTTCCAGTAAAATGGCGCTCATGTTTTATTCATTGGTCTTATTTAAATTTCTTCAGTCTACAGACCGAGTAGAAATTTTCTTTTCAAATATTAACTACTTCCTTTTACTTTACAAAAACCCTTCCTCTTTTTCACTGCTTGTTCCTCTTATTTTCACTATTATCACATTAATTTCAGAGTCAATAACTGCTCTTCTTGTTGAAACAGTAGATAGATTTAATCTGATATCATGAAATGGAAACATTAGATTTAGTATTCAATCGTGTAATTTGCACATTCGTTACTGAGAATAAGAATTCTGTATAATTTAATTTGCAACTTTGATTGCTCGAATCTTTTCAAAATATAATAGAACATATAATTACAGAGCAATTTGGAAACTTCAGGCGCAATGTTCAATTAAAATCACCTTAATTGTGTAACGTACATTGTTTTTGATTCAATTTATTTCGTTTCATAATGAATGCTCAAAGAGAGTTATTGTTAACATCAGAACGTTAATTTTCTAATTTAGTAAGAATACCTCCTTTATATTTGGAATAAGATTAATCATATTTTCTGATATTAATTATCGATGTTCTTTTGGGGCACAGGCTGTAGTATTACCACCGATGGCTCGATGGCCGTATGAGAATGGTTTCACCTTTACAACGTGGTTCCGACTGGACCCAATCAATTCGGTCAACATCGAAAGAGAAAAACCATACTTATATTGGTACGTTGTCATTCATGAACACATTTACTGAATGTATACTAGCACCTTGCTCATAACATATTCTAATAGAATTTTGCTGTCGGTTCTTATAGCTTCAAGACAAGTAAAGGCGTCGGCTACTCGGCTCATTTCGTAGGCAACTGTCTCGTGCTGACGTCCATGAAAATTAAGGGCAAGGGCTTCCAGCATTGCGTCAAATATGAATTTCAACCAAGGAAGGTATAACATGTGTTCTGCGGACGAATGCTATTGTCATTATTATTAATGTTAATACCTTGATTTTAGTGGTATATGTTAGCGGTTGTGTACATCTACAATCGATGGACTAAGAGTGAAATCAAGTGTTTAGTCAATGGACAGCTGGCATCTAGTACAGAGATGGCATGGTTTGTGTCTACAAGTGATGTGAGTAAAACATGTACATACATTCATTATTATACTAAATCTGTAATACTTGGACACTAATATCGGCGTACCATACGTACATATACGTACGTTAAGAACACATTTCATGCTTGATATCACTGATTGACCAATGTAGTTCTGTGTAATTTGTGAAACACATACTCCTCCTACGTTACACCATCGATATTCACTATTTGATTAGTTGGCCGGTAATAACCATTGCACCGTTTGCATACAAGTGTATGTATGTACGTGTTCGTAATTTATCACACTATTACAGTCAATGCGAGACTATTATTAACGTAGTGAATTAAATTTACATTACTGTTCGAAACACAGTTTTCCTTATCATACTACTGTACATTAATAATAAGAAATATGCGTAATCATAAATATTTTTACAATTTGAATAAAATAAACCTCAATTTAAAACAAAAACTTAATGCATAGTTTATATGATAAGATTTTGATCTTGAACTTTAACTATACTGAAAATAGGGCTTTTTCTATATTGTAATTTTTCTCCATCTTTCTTCATAAATCTTGAATTATAAATCTAGTAAATTAGTAATGACCTGTGTTTAACTTACAGCCTTTTGACAAGTGTTATATTGGCGCTACCCCAGAATTGGACGAGGAGCGTGTGTTTTGCGGTCAGATGTCCGCTATATACCTATTTAGCGAAGCACTAACCACGCATCAGATATGTGCAATGCATCGCTTAGGTCCCGGATATAAAGTAAGTCTCCAATCACTAACAAAATCTTTAAAACATCTATAATTATAAATACTCCTATTACCTGAAACTGTTTTCATGTTCATATCGATCGAATGCCTTACTATTTCCAATAAATACAATAGACACAAAAGCATTGTCATTGTCTTTTTTTTTTATAATTTCAACCTGAAAAGAAAAACTCATGCAACGAATTCATTAAAAACGCATTTTGTTTTAATGCAATCAGTTACTTCCCGTAAAAAAACTTTTTACTAACAATTTAACTCAATCTAAGTGTCCGCAGCCGGTAATGTCATTATCATTTAAGACTGAAAGTAATTTTATCCGAGTATCTAATCAATTGAGTTTTAAAACAATAAAAACTACCCTCAATAGCCCCCGCCACCATTAATTCAAATAACACCAACCCTCCTGTCCCACTTTGGCTTCCCGCCTATAACAAGTTACCTTTTTTGACTTCATTTAACTGTATGAAAGTAATCAGAGTTCTAAAACAAAACTCCTTCTGTTCTGTGTTAATTAATCCTTCCGCGGCTCATTGTTATAAATAATTAAAGTTTTTTTTTTTCATTTAATTAAAAGTCTAGGGCTTCCTTTTCTACTCTTCTTTATACTTCAGTTCATTTACGCGTTAAATACGTGTATCGATTTGAAGAAAAGTTTTTACTGACTATATCTTTATACATGGCTAATTTCTCACGTATTGTTCTCCCGTTGAAAAAGAGAGACAATTGTTACTTAATAATAATAATAATAATATTATTAGTTACAATACATTTTTGGACATGATATATTTATATTAGTGTGCCTTGCCAAGTAGTTTGGTTGCCATAGCTTCGTCTAAATAAATTTACAGTGAAAGCTCCCACAAGCGGACACTCACGGGACCAACTTTTTTGTCCGGTTGTGGGAGGTGTCCGTTTAAGGTAAACTGATTAATAAATTTTGTTTTTAAACTGTTGGTTTATATTTGAAATATATATAAGTAACTCTCCAATTACACGGTAGATAGGTTCCTAGAAAGTGATGTGTTGTGTAAAACCGTGTTATATGAGGCCCAGAGCAAATACAAAAATCTGGTGTGGTCACCACACTACTTTCTTATACTCAATTTAAATTGGCACATTTTTGACATTTCAAATGCGTATTTCTGTAAATATTTTGTCTTTGTTTTGTTTTCATAGCATATATATTTTAAATACGTGCCAATATATAAATACATTTTATTCAAAAATGGATAGAGATAGATCAAAAATGCATAGAACATTTTTTCTTAAGCTTATTTTTTCCTATAACTTTTATTTCAAAACTTTTCCCATATCTCTTTTATTTTCTCCAATAATTCGCAATGCTTGATTTTGATCTTCAGTAAACTTCCTCTTCCGGTTGTGCGATTATGCTGGAAATCTAATCAGCTCTTCATATTATCAATAAACTTTTAAATACGAAGTTTCATTGTCCTATCTTTGCTCGTTTTGAAGATAATGAACATACAGACACACATCCACACACACAGACGTCATGGCGAAAATAGTCAAAACGTATTCAGGGGACCTCAAAACATATATTTCCATCAAAATCTCGCAATCGAAATTTTTCATGATTCTTATACTTCCTTTATACTATAAGTATAAGAAAGTAAAAATGGGATTTGGCTCCAAAAACCTGTTAAAACAAATCCACACAAATAACGTCATTTTTATTAAAATTATTATCATATGTATGTATGCACTAAACGAAAAGAAACAAAATATAAATATTTTCATTTTATCAACCTTAATTTAATCAATTTCGTCCTCAGCACTTCTCGATACAAGGCACTAACTCGATAAATTAATAAGCGATCGAACGATTTTTAAAATATGTATAAAAAGAAAAGTAATTTTTCTACCATGTATATATGTACAGTAGAACCTCGATTATCCGAGGTAATGTGGGGGGGGGTACCCACTTCGGATAACTGAAAACTCGGATAATCCGGATTTTGGTAAAATGCATCACATACATACGTACTTTGGATTAAATTTTATAGTCACATAAAGGAAATGCATAGAAGTTTTCATATCGGTTTAATTCTAATAAAAGTATGTGAACGCAAACAGAAAAATATGAGCTATGAAACTCCGAACAATGGATATGACAACTCTTTTCTTCTTATTTTACGCATTGACGAAACGGACATTTATAATACACGATGCGCATGACACGACACTCTCGAATTTACTGCAGGACCACATATGAAAGCACGCGTCTACTTCGCTTCGAGTGATGGGAACTGGCACGTAAATTGGGAATTCCCTGGACGCAAGAATCACGCAAAATCGGATAATCCGGATCACTTTTGACGCAACCTCGGATAATACGGAATCTTGTTGGGCTAATTTGGGCTCGGATAACCCGGAACTCGGTTAATCCAGATCGGTTAACCGGGGTTCTACTGTATTGCGTACCCATAGTGGCTAATTTAAATTTTTAAATACATTTAATAGTGGAAGTATTGTGTTGGAGCGAAATCGTGTTGTAGGATACCTTGCTGCAGTATATATACATACATATTTGTATTGACAATACAGTTTCGTAATTCAAAACAAACATAATTCATTTATATGTACATATTTAATTCAAACAATGAAATATGTATTCAAATGTAAACTATTCAGCAGTCAATTAAACAAAATTTTAATTGGGCGATTTGTATTATCTTGCCTTTTAGGGTACATGAGTTAGTTTTCGAAATGATCGCGTACATTTAGAGCTATTGTAATCAGTGTACATACATAAATACGTATTCATTTGTTCGCATGCAAACTGGGATCATATATCCGAATTTTTGTTAACAAGTAAAACTACATTTCATTGTTTATGTCCGTCTTCGGGAGATTTTCGCTCGCTTTCGAGGTACAATATAATGTCCGCGTTCATGTATTAGAGCTTCCGCTTGTCAAAGCATATTTTATATAGGAACGTATAGGAAAAATAATGGGCAATGAGATATTCACTTGTTAGAGCTGTACACAAGGAGAGCTTTCATTGTACTACGCGTTACATAACATGGAAACAATTTATACCATATTGGTTTCATATTAATCAAAAGATCTAAATGTTACTCACAATATCATGTATCTCGTTGTAACGTTGTAACACTGTTCAGCGCTATACAATTAAGTAACATAACCTCAAATCAAGTTTATAAGTACGTCATAAGTACTATTAGATCCCGTTTCACAAGCCTGTAACGAGTGTGTTGATAACTAACACTATGTTGTCTTGTTCTCTATCTATACAGAGCCAGTTTCGGTTTGATAATGAATGCCACCTGAACCTCCCTGACAACCACAAACGGGTGAGTGACAGTGGCGAAACACAACCCTGCATGGTCGATCAAACTGCTGCATCCGTAAGCACCGATTATGATTTGTTTTAGTTTTAGTTCTAATTTAACAATAAGTTACAATTACATTCTTTTTACCATTGGTAACAATTACAATACGAAGGTAATTTTTTTTCAGAATTTTCCATAAATTATTTTGCATTGCAAGTAATGCATTTTCATACTTTAAACAATATGTATTACGTACAGTAGCGGATTATGCATTAAGGCAAACAGGCACGTGCCCAGGGACTTTTTCATATTGTGGATTCATGTTTTAAATATTGAGGGGCCCCAAAATATAATTTGCCTAGGGACCCCACTGTCCTTGATCCGCCACTGATTACGTAGTGTCATATACATATTTTGAATTCAGGTGTTTATTAACGTAGTAATGTGCACAAGTATTTTGTTTTTCATTTTATTCAGTTGTTATTGTGGATACCTGGAATAGTTTTATTTCGCATGAAGTTCTGCTGTTGTTCTTAGTATAGAAATGTGTCCTTTCTCATATAATTATGTTCTTGGTGTTTTGACATATTTGTTATGTTGCGTATTAGTTGCTCAACACAAATTGTAGCCAGTAGCCAGATAATAGGACCCTGATTAATGGGGTCTCAACAGCACAACTTTGATCAATATTGATCAATGTTGATAGTGTTTAATTACAAATAGATGAAATTAAAATTACTTTGGTTTACTGCACCATTGTTAGTATGTAGCTGTCATCTTTAGCATTATCATAAATGATTACTTTCGGTCATTTTATGGTGGAAACAAATTACACTTTAGTGATAGAGTAGTTTCAATTGTCATCTATTAAAAAAAATATGAAAGAATTACTATTTATTTAAATTAAACAATTTTGTTGTGATTGCAATGGTGTAGGTCTTGTACGATGGCAAACTATCAAGTGCTATCGTATTCATGTACAATCCAGTAGCTACCGATAGCCAGCTGTGTCTGCAATCAGCACCGAAGGGCAACGTGTCTTACTTTGTGCACACGCCGCACGCCCTCATGCTCCAGGATGTCAAAGCGGTGATCACACATTCCATACACAGTACACTGAACAGTATTGGCGGCATACAGGTCCTTTTCCCGCTGTTCTCTCAGCTAGACATGCCTTCAGATTGTGCGGCAAATGCGGAAGCTAAACGGGATTCAGCTTTATGGTACGTTCTCATTTAAAATATACATGTTGATGGCTATGCTATGTCAATAGTTTCATAATTGGCAGAAATATTTAATGTTACGATCTCGATGAAAAGTGTTCAATGCTGTTTTAATCTTTACGAACAATACAGTTTGTTATGTATATGTTTTTTACAGTTCCAAATTGCTGGGATTCATCTGTGAACTAGTGGAGACGTCACAAACTGTTCAACAGCATATGATACAGAACCGCGGCTTCCTTGTGATTAGTTTCATGTTGCAACGGTCGTCGCGTGATCATCTCACGACGGAAGTACTGGGCTCGTTTCTCGGTCTCACCAAGTACCTGGTCACGTGTCTCAGTGCCAATAGCGAGCTGTTGTTGAAACAGGTGAGAAATACGGCCATCGAGAAACAAGTAATTGTATTTGATACAACCCTGGAATGCATATCTGTCACGTTTTGTTCCTTATCGATTCAAATTAATAGTCTCACGTCCAAAGCACGCGCCTCCACCAAAATACACAATAAAAAACAAAACGCCTCCACCAAGTACGCTAGCACTAAAGAGTTCCAATGTTAAAATACCACCATCAGAAGGCACCTACAGACATAGAGAATTTTAAATAAAATACTAATATACATATAGCTAGCACATCTGTAACCAAACTACAATATTCTATCCTCGCTCTCATGAATATTATATAATACTAAATACATAGCAGATATGCATTCGAGGATTAATAAAACATTATTGTTAATTAATTCGTAAACTCGCACTCTCTCTGATTCCCCTACTATCAATGCTGTGTACATAAGTATATCCTGGTACGTGTGCACTCACACAAACACACTGTGTATGTATGTATAAATAATGTTGTTGATATTGTGCGAGTACGGCTAAGTGCTGTGGGCAGGTAGATCCATTGTGATACAGTTATTTTGCTTCTCGTTCCTGACCTGGCAGTTGTTGGACCATGTGCTGTTCAATCCGGCTCTTTGGATTTACACGCCCGCTCCCGTACAGTCCCGTCTCTACTCGTACCTGGCCACAGAGTTTCTCTCCGACACGCAAATCTACTCGAATGTGCGTCGCGTGTCTACGGTCTTGCAGACAGTACACACCCTTAAATATTACTACTGGGTGACGAATCCTCGCGCCAAGAGCGGCATCACACCAAAAGGACTCGGTAAGGACTGTATACATTATTGATTGCATTTGCCTTTAAAGCTTACTAATACAGATGAATTAGCAAGAAATTGCAGTTGCATAATAGCATATTGAAATGATATCATAGCATGATATTAACGTTCGTTGAACACATTGGGGCCCAAAAAACATGTCAACGCACTAGCAAATCTTTATTTAAATAATAATACATTTGACAATTTTTGTTTATTCATTAAATGTAGTACATTCCAATCATTAATCTATTCCTTTAAATATGTAAAAAACTGATCAAATATAAATATGATTTTTTTAAAATTTGTTTCTTGATATATATACCAGGTGTCCCAAGAAATCTGGGTCATAGGGAATTAACGTAAAAATATTATGATTATTTCTGAACAATACATTGTAGAGCAAAAATGTGTAAATAAAAAAGTTGTGCAGAATTAAAAACAACATAATATGGCGTTATATTCAGTGTTCAAATATTTTTGTATATCGAGTAAATCAAATTTAAAATATTGCATTTTAATGACAGATCTGGAGGCCATCAAACACAGCGTTTTAGTTTCACGACCTCCTAGTCTGTCATTAAAATGTAGTATTTCAATACTGATTTACTCGTTATAGAAACATATTTTAACACTGAATATGGCATCATATTATCCAGTTTTTAATTCTGAACAACTTTTTTATTTACATGTTTGCCCTAAAACGTGTGGTTCAGAAGTAATCACAATTCATTGTTTAGGTCAATAATGAACAGGGTTACAATTTTGTTTGGGGTCTTCTTATCTATTGAAATATTTCACAGAATTTATATTGGTAAGATATAGCATACCCAATAAACTATTACAAATCAAGAAGTCAGGAAAACTACCTTGGAATAAACTATACTATACTATATCGTTTAACAGTGGAAATGTTGGATATATTTTTGTGCCATTGATTTTTATTCATTTTGTTTTAAGTGTATAATAATTATTATAATTATTTCTCTGGCACTCACATGTTGAATGATCTGATTTGCATTTTGTATGTATGTCTGTGTATTGTAGATGGTCCGAGACCCGCGCAGAAGGACATACTCGCGATACGTGCTTATATACTGTTGTTTCTCAAACAACTAATCATGATCGGCAACGGCGTTAAAGATGATGAGCTACAGAGCATCCTGAACTACTTAACAACAATGCATGAGGTCTGTTTCACATACATTGCATTCATTGATATATGTTTACATTATTCATATTAGTATATTTTCTTTATGTATATTTCAACGTTCAACTTGCAAGAATTCATATTCATTGTATCTCACAAATGGTTAAAACTATATTAAACAGTTAATCTTTTAATATGAACGGTTTGCACAGGATGAAAACTTACATGACGTTCTGCAAATGTTAATATCACTTATGAGCGAACATCCCTCATCAATGGTCCCCGCCTTCGATGTGAAACATGGTGTTCGCACTATTTTCAAACTTCTAGCAGCCGAGAGCCAGTTAATTCGACTACAAGCTTTGAAACTGCTCGGTTTCTTCTTAAGTCGCAGCACTCACAAGTACTATGTCTCGTATTTTTATGACTGTTGAGTCGTCGCTTGACTTGTGTTTGTTTTCTATCGCAGGAGGAAGTACGATGTAATGAGCCCGCATAATTTGTACACGCTACTCGCCGAACGTCTGCTCCTGAACGAAGAGACACTTTCTCTGCCCACGTACAACGTGCTGTATGAAATTATGACCGAACACATCAGTCAACAGATACTATACACACGGCATCCAGAACCAGAGTCGCATTTCCGGTTGGAGAATCCAAGTAAGAGATTCAAAAACTCTATGCAAGTTTTATGAAATTGAATATCCGTATTAGATATGATATTACAAATGAAGCTATTTTATTTTAGATGAATGTGTATACATAGTTATTTTTATTTTACAGTGATCCTGAAAGTTGTTGCAACGCTCGTTCGTCAATCTAAGCAGAATGAACAACTACTGGACGTGAAGAAACTATTTTTATCTGATATGACGCTGCTGTGCAACAACAATCGCGAAAACCGTCGCACTGTTTTGCAAATGTCAGTTTGGCAAGAATGGTTAATTGCAATGGCGTACATTCATCCCAAGAATGCGGAAGAACAGAAAATATCCGATATGGTGTATTCGTTATTCCGCATGTTGCTCCATCATGCTGTGAAACACGAGTACGGCGGCTGGCGAGTGTGGGTGGACACATTAGCTATCGTCCATTCCAAAGTATCGTACGAGGAATTTAAACTGCAGTTTGCCCAGATGTACGAACATTACGAACGACAACGGTCCGATAATATTACCGACCCAGCTGTTCGGCAACAACGGCCCATCAGCACTATCTCGGGATGGGAGCGACAAGCCTCGGGTGGCGAGTGGCACGAGACTGGAGCACCACCGATCGAGGATGCAGAGAAACAAGATGGCGCGCCAGTGTGCAGCTGCGATTTAGCAACAACATCACCAGACTCCCCAGCAAGTCCATCGTCCAGTGTTGTCAAACGTGACGTGGATAGTGAAGCTATATCATTGGACTCTAGGACTAGTGACATGTACAGTGAAGTGGTTAAAATATCCGCGCCTGCGCACGATCTCGAGTTGGCGCCTTCAACCGACGAGGAGAACTCGTCGACTCTGCCACAAGAAACACTGTGCAACGGGATTCATCACGGAGAGAGCCCGGATAGTATAACGGATGAAAATGGCGATTTGGACAAGGCGGAAATAGTTGAAAGAATTGTGCAAGAGATTCTTGCTAAATCTGAGAAACTACTTGGCGAGAATGAGGAGAGTGATGTACCCGATCTGGATGCGATATCTCCCATTATCCAGGACGAGGAGATTATACTGCCGGCAGCTGAATACGCAGCTACACCTGATTTGAAAGTCGAAGAAGAGGGGGATGATTGCGCTGAGGAACAATTAGTTGAATCGTTGGACGGCTCGCCTATGCACGAGGTGTCTGTACCGGTAATGTGTGAAAGTGGCGGCTCCAGTCTACAACCGAGTCTCGATGCATTAGAACTGGAAACGACAGAACATGAGAAAGAGACATTCGATAGTGATTTATCAGAACCGTATCTAACTCCGACGGACACGACCGAAGTTATAGAGAAGAAGGACGAAGATGGCAGCCAATCTACAGGAACGGATGAAGTTGCACTAGAAGTACATGTTGATAAAATGGAGGATGATGATTGCGAGCGAAGAGGGGGATTGGTTATTACAGGAATTTCAGCAAATGTGGAGGTAGCTAACATAGCAGTTGATGTAACAGAACAAGAAGAAGAAATACAAGCTGCAGAAACAGAAATAGATGAGGGTGAAAATCCAGAAGCGATAAATGTTAGTGTAGTAGAGGCTTTAAAAGATAAAGTGGAAGAAAAACACGAAGAGAAAAAGGAAATTGTAGAGAAAGATACAAAGGTGGAAGAAAGTATTAGCACGGATGAAACAAATGCTGATATTGAAGGTAAACAAGTAGAAGCTAATAGTGCAAGCGACGATACAGAGTGTAAATTAGACAAAGTGAATGTGGAACCAAATGAAATTCTGTCTTCAACAAAAGAAGACTCAGTGCCAATAAATAATGTTAGTAGTGTTGCGTGTGAAACTGCAGTGGAGCCGTCCAATAATAATTCTAATAGCCTAGATACAGCAGCTATTGTTAATGTTAACAATGTTATTAATGATGGTGTTAACGATCATGATGATGATAATGGTGTTGTGGAAACTGGTACTGTAGTAGATGAGCCTGCTACGAATGTAAATATTGTGCCAGAGAATGAGTCGGACAGTACCGCCTCCGTAGTGCCATCGGTAGACACCATACCAACCATTTCCACGATCTGTGATCCCAGTCACCACTGCACGAGTGATCTGGTTAGTGATAATACAACTAACAAATCTACCCCGGCAGAAGGTAATAATGTAGCAGGAGTACCGACATCCATATCTGCTTCTGTTACTGCATCATCGGCCTCGCCCTCGCCGGCCAAAGAGCGTCGCGTAAGTTTGCCGGCGGACACACAGGATATAGTGGCCATCGACGGAGATGATGCTGGAGGCGGAGAACATCGCATGTCCCCTCAGAAACGACCTCGAAGTGCGTCCACATCGACGCAGGTTGACCCGAATTTATTTGGTAAGTTAAACAAAATTTTATGAAAACATAAAATAGTGTTACCATGTTAACATATTCAATATTTGTACCACGACCTTCTCGACTAAAAGTATATTCTTACATGAGTAAGAGTGCACTTTTAATCAGAAAGTCGTGATTTGTACTATCAATGTATGAATTGAGTTATGATGTCATTTTTACAGCTGCTGGTGCGAAACGAACTAAATCTGGTTCATCATCCACTCGACCAATGTTCAGTCCAGGTCCTACGCGGCCTCCCTTCCGCATCCCTGAGTTCAAATGGTCCTACATCCACCAACGGCTGCTGTCCGATGTGCTATTCTCGTTAGAGACAGACATACAAGTGTGGCGCAGTCACTCCACCAAGTCTGTACTGGATTTTGTTAACAGCAGTGAGAACGCTATATTCGTAGTGAACACTGTACATCTTATCTCACAACTCGCAGACAATCTGATCATCGCTTGTGGTGGCTTGTTACCACTACTAGCCTCTGCCACGTCACCAAATGTAAGTTGCAAAGGTTTACAAATATTTTGAAAACATTGTAATGCATATCTACTTGAATATGATAAGAGTTGATAATAATTTTACAACATTTTTAGAGCGAATTAGACGTCATTGAACCAACTCAAGGAATGCCCATTGAAGTGGCTGTGTCGTTCCTGCAACGTCTCGTCAATATGGCAGACGTTTTGATATTTGCTAGCTCGCTTAACTTTGGTGAACTGGAAGCTGAAAAGAATATGTCTAGTGGTGGCATACTGAGACAATGCTTGCGTCTGGTAAGTAGCACACGAATGGGAGTACGTATGTTGTACTTATTATATAGTATCGACTGTGTGTGTATGTATTGTATGTTACAGAAACTTTGCTTTTATTTCTTGATAATAACTTATGCTGGTAAAGTTATTCAGGAATTAGTCGTTTGTTGTCTTTAAACAAGTTAAAATTACGTTCTTGAAATATATTAGTCCTGAATATTCGGTACAGTGATATTGATATCGAATTATTGGTAATTTGACATTTTTACTGAATATTACACTTTGATTTTCTAAAACATGAATGGTTCATTATTTTATATTTTATGTAATATACTATTTTACGTATTCTTTCAAAAATGATGGATGCTAATCTCTTTTCTTTTTATACATACATAACAGGTTATATGTTCTTATTTGTAATAGTATGTATGAATGTTTCTGTTTTTATGTTAATGTTAGTACATATTGTTTTGTGTGTGATTATTGCAAATGTGTTTGTTTGTCTGTGTGCTAGGTGTGCACGTGTGCTGTGCGCAACTGCCTCGAGTGTAAAGAACGCAGCCGCCCTTATCCAGCACTCGCACCTCAGTCACTCATTGCTAATAACAAGGCTGCACATCTGCAATCACTCATCCGCGGCGTTCAAGCATCGCCCAAGGTACGTACTACGATATCAATGCAATATGCACATACACATGCTCTACAAACATTTGCCAGCCGTGTGCAATGCTAGTGGATCATACTAAACACAATACTGTTCATTTTATAGAACATCGTGGACAATCTCTCAAATCAGTCTAGCCCTGTGAAGGACCCGGAGAAGCTACTCCAGGATATGGACGTGAACCGGCTTCGTGCAGTTATTTACCGTGATGTGGTGAGTAACCTCGCGCCCTAGAAACAGCTGTCTTGCACACCCTAATCACTTACCAGCGTCTGTTGTTCCAACAGGAGGAGACTAAGCAAGCACAGTTCCTCTCGCTGGCCATTGTCTATTTCATTTCTGTACTGATGGTGTCCAAGTATCGCGACATTCTGGAACCGCCTGTGTCTGTACGAGCTCCAAGTCCAGCACCTGCACTTCGCAGCAACGGCTCGTCGCATCATTCGGGCAGTCCATCTGGTATGTAGCTTTTACTCTGAATATATCACTCACTGCAAAATAGTCTCTCATTTGTTTATTTGCGTGACAATTTATGTTTATAAGAACGAAAACATTATGATTATAGTTATGCGTAATGCATCCACTATTATATACCGTGTGTCTCATAACGATCTACACATACGAACGTTGCGTGCTCCTTTGATTTTTAAAATGAAAATATTTATCTCACTGTTTTTGTTCTTTTTTTTGTAATTATAATGTCAACTTTACGTTTAAATTCCTTAAAATGTACTGTTACATCGAATATGTTACAAAATTATACTAGAATATCAAAGGAAATAAAATAGTAAGCATAAAATTAACAATTATGCTGTCTAAATTGTAAAAAAAAAACTAAAACGATCAAATTAATATTTCACGATCAAGAGCTTATGCAACGTACCTATGTGTAGATCGTCATGAGACACACGGTATATAATTCTAACATACACTGATGTTTTGCGTTCGTATAAATATAACACATCTGTTTCTTATATCAAAACTCTGAGACCGTGAATTATATTTGTCTGTTTGTGTGAGCATGGATCACGTATCATACTTTTGAATTGAACTGGAACTGAAATGATCGTGAAATGTTTAGAAGTAACGGTTGCTGCGGTTCGGCATGGGTTCTCTATATATTATACACTAGGTATAAAGATTCGTATTATAATATTCTTACTATTATTATATTAAGGAGATGCAGATTGCAGTGTGCATTGTTATTATTATTACGAAATGTATTCTTTATATAACCATATTATGCACGATGATATTATATTCTAATTTTGACTTTTTCAATCCCGAATTTTTATTATATTAGAGTTTTGATGTGAAAACGGATGTTTGTCTGTATGTATGCGTGTGTGTATGATTTGTGTTTGCACTTGATAATTAATTTATATATATATATATATATATATATATATATATATATATATATATATATATATATATATATATATATTTGAGGAATCAGGTTATAAGTTAACAAGTTAACTTATTTTATCCGAATGAAAAATCATACATATATATATATATATATATATATATATATATATATATATATATATATATATATATATATATATATATATATATATATGCGGCAATCCTTTCTTAACATTAAATATCGCTGTTTTCTAATATTTCCATCGAGATAAAACACATGTAAGGACACGATATCTGTATGTACGTGTGTAAAGTGTCTACTCACTATTGAATGTATGTGTTTATGTATGTTCATGTGTGTCCCTGTGTGTGTTTCTCTCCTCTATGTGTGTGTATACATGTGTTTGTGTGCGTGTCTGTATGTTTGTGGGTGTACAGAGACCAGCGCTCGACCATTATTTCCGCAATGGTCGCACCACGTGTACCCCCAATTCTTGCCGGGGTCGCACCCTAATGCGCAAGGCGCTGTCCACCATCACCACCACCAACATCATCACCAACACCAGCAGCATCAACACCATCAGCAGCAGATGCAACAACAGCAACACCGACACCATCGAACTAACCATCCCTTTTTCAAAAACCATCACCATCATCACCATAACATGACCAATAACAACCACCATAGCTCGTCAACACCAGCCACCAACACGAACTTACACCACCACAGTAACAGTGTGAACACGCCGCCTCCACCACCTCCCCCACGGGCCTACCACCATAGGAACGCTGTGCTCAGCGGTCACCAAGGTACATGATGATGACAACTCGCATCGTTGGCTGCCAGTTCTACCCTCGCCTCGCCTCGTCTCAAACATCACACATTCAGCCCGCCCCCGCATAGCCCCGTCTTACGTTTTTTAAACTTTCTTATACTCTCTTACCTTCTATCATGTTTTTAGTTCTTAACTCGCCACTAGTTGTCCGTCAGCATCATCGTTGATTCGTGATCGTTGTTCTTGTCGTTGCATCTACATCATCAACGCATGTCCAGTGGATGTGTTATTACAGCATGCTGTTGCTGTTATTCTATTTATGTTTATTATTATTGGTGTTGTTGTTTTGTTTTTATTTATTGTTTTAGTTACTCTATATTTGTACCCCTCGTTGATATATAGTAAACCTCGAAATGTGCTTAACGATATGTTATTTGTATAATCCTGAAACATTATCATGAAATCGTGTTTTTGTCTATTGATACAGTATGTAGATAGTCTAACAATTATGGTAACTTATAGTTTTACTTGAAAATTACTACATAATTCTGTCTGCGAAAAAATATTATCTTGTGTTTCATATGTTCCACCAACGCTTCTGTTGAAATTTAAATTGTAGAATTTGTATTTATTTATCTTTAATATTGTTTATCTATTACATTTATTTTCCTATTGTTTTCTCCTTTTGGTATTGCTGTTATGTTCCCAGCTCCCTTTAATTATAATAAACTTATTTATGTCCTCAGTATGACATACATATTATTATATATACTTCTATTGATGTTGTAAATGTTATTTGTGTGCTACATACCATTATTATATTTTGTATTCCTATGAGGTTTATACAATTACTACCAGAATGTGGTACTGTTGTGATACGCATGCGCCTGATGCGGTTGCACGTGCGCGCGCTAGCTTGTGATGAGTCTCATATACATATGTCTGATGACAATTGTGTGTTATGTTTTACAGCAACACCCCGTGCTGTGCACAGCCAACTCTCTTCACAGGATGATGCAGATTATGAAGTAATTACCGCTTACGTGATGGATGACAATGGCTCGTCAGTGCATGTTGACCATGATTCACACTCGAGTGGGCCACCTTCCATTAAGGTAAGGTTCTCCATTTGGGTCAATGGTTTGATTTGATTGATTCTTGGGTGATATGATGCATCCCTTCGCTTGCTATAGTTAATTTACTTCTTTAACATCTTCAGTGAGAATGCTGGCTAGTGAATTTAATATAGGCACACAGTACAATGCCATTGTTTGAAGCTAGTATTTTTTAATCTGTAATGAATATATACTATTTTTAACTTGAATGAAGCTGCTTTATTACGAAACAATCATATTGACATTTCTAAAGATAACTTCTCTTAATTAACTACTTCTAATCGTGTATTAAGATTACAGATCGGAGAGTTTATTAATCAGGTATTATTAGGATTGAATCTTAAGTTATTGTTTCTAATAGTTCAGATGATCTGAATATGTACTACCTTTAAATGTAATTATTGCGTGTAAATAGAATATTAAACTATAAACGAATGACTTGGTGATGTGTGTGTGCCTCGAATGTTAGTTTGGTTGGTTGCCTGTCTTGGTTTCTCCTTTATACTAACTGTGTACTGTGTTTGCTTTGCTGTATTTGCGCGCCCCTGGTGCAGGTTAGCGCAAAACAGCGTACCACGTCCCTTGGACATGGGTACAGGGTAGAGAAGTCACTTGACGGCCCCCGATACACCCGCTCCACTTCCTATTCTAACAAGGTAATTTATTATCAACATTATGTACATATATTTACATTAGATACATACATCAGTAACACGGAACCAATGGAACATCTAATCAAATAAATATACAGATTCAGATTATATTTTTGTATCTCGCATGTACAGTTACATAAAGAAACCAATTCTAATTTTTATGGTCATATGTAAGTACATGCTATCTGGTTCTGAAATACGGACATACACACTCATATTCATATTTTACGGTTTGCTATGGTTCTCTACTAAATGTTAATATCCTGTACATATTCCGACTAATCATTCTGTAATATATACATTATATTTTAGTAGTTGTAGCATAATTTAGAATATTTTAGGATCATTATTAGTTAATGTAGTGTACAGACTATCAATATTTATTTGAAAAAAAAAATAGTTTTTTTTACTGGTGCTCACATATGAGTAAACTAGTAACGTAGGTGACCACACCAACATTCTAGTGTGGAAGGTTGCAAACATGTTTCGTCATTACCGCACATTATAGAATATTTGTAGCATTCGTTTAAATAAGTTAGTTGTTTGAGTAGATATAATTAAAAACAGTAGTTAATATTTAATTCCTATGTTGGTAGTATATTTTGTATCTGTCGGAAATTATTTAACACAAGGTAACTTTTTCCATGCGCCAATAAATTTTGTTTTCATTAAAAAGTTTTATTTTCTAAGCGTTATTATTGTTCACTTGTTTTTCTGAACTATTATTAAATGAAGCATTGCATTATTTCCTCAGTTACGTAAATACACGTGTTGTTTCACTTAAAAATAACATTTACAGAGCGTCGATTCCATTGAAGAAGTGAATTCAGTAAACATGAATTCAATTGAAACGAACTTGGACGCCGAAACAGGCAGTGAGATAATGTTGGACGACAATAAGATCATAAGTAATGATGAAAGTTGGACAGACATTAATTTGAACGAAGAAGGAGACCCCGTAAACACGAAGGAAGACTCAAGAAATATTCATAATATGTCCCATTCACATGGTGGTATAGTGGATATGGAGGGAAATATACAACCGATGACAACTGAGAAACCTCGCAGTGAAATCTCCGTGGTTCGAGTCCCGGATGGAATGTGTCCAGCACCCAAGAATCCCAGACCAGATGAACTACCTATTAAGAACCTAGTGGAACATATTCCTATACCAACGCCTTCACGGGAAGCCTCACTCACGCAGAAACTTGAAATGGCATTAGGGTCGGTGTGTCCGCTCTTACGAGAAATTATGGTTGATTTTGCGCCGTTCTTATCGAAAACTTTAGTTGGATCCCACGGCCAGGAGTTACTGATGGAAGGGAAAGGATTGACAACGTTTAAAAACAGCAATTCCGTGGTGGAACTTGTCATGTTACTCTGTAGTCAGGAATGGCAAAACTCACTACAGAAACATGCTGGACTGGCGTTCATTGAATTGATTAACGAAGGCCGATTGCTGTCGCATGCTATGAAAGATCATATCGTCAGAGTAGCGAATGAAGCAGAGTTTATTTTGAACAGAATGCGCGCAGATGATGTACTGAAACATGCTGATTTTGAGGTAACTATTCGCATAGATAAAATTGCTGTCTTTTAAATAAAAATAATAATTACAATTATGTGAATTACAATTGGTCTATAAAGGCGATCATAATTAATTTTATAAGATGTTGGTAACTTGTAGCAATATTCAGACATTAAAGTTAAATTGGAAATTTATAGAATTAGTAAAGTGGTTTATTGTTATTGTAATACATATACATACATTTCTTTTTCTTGATAAATAAATGGTTTTATCTATATTACAGTCACAGTGCGCTCAAACTTTGTTGGATCGCAGGGAAGAGGAAAGAATGTGCGATCATTTGATCACTGCTGCACGTAGAAGGGACAATGTAATTGCCAGTAGACTCTTGGAAAAAGTTCGCAATATTATGTCAAACAAACATGGTGCCTGGGGCTACATGGACCCTATAGGAGCCAAGTAAGTATATATTATATATTAAACTTCAAACGAAAAATCTATACACAATTTTTATCTTTTTTATGTAAATAAATTGTCTTTTACTACTAATTTCTAATGTGATTGATTTAATAAAATAACAATATAATGTGAACGTTGTTCTATCTATTCCAGAATGAACGAATTCTGGAAACTTGATGCCTGGGAGGATGATGCACGAAGACGAAAAAGATTCGTGCACAATCCACTTGGATCCAGTCATCCAGAAGCCACACTGAAAGCAGCCCTAGAACATGGAGCTCCTGAAGATGCTATTATGCAGGTAAGAGATGAAAATCGAAAGTTCTAACTATTTTGAATGCAATTTTTTGTAATAGAAAGTACTGCAAAATAAGTATATGTGACAAAATTAGAATTAAAATACATTCTGAAATATTACTTTAAAACTTGGTGCTTTAATTAAAAATATCTGTGTCACATAGGCTCGGGAAGAATTCCATGCACAATTAGCAGCTACCCGGGGCCAACAGCAAGTTCAATCTTCGGACCTAATGGACGACAATGAACTCTTGTCGGACGATAGGGACTTGGATGTCGATCTGGCTGGTAAGTTTACAAATAGAACCGCAAATAAATAGTGATTCTAATATCGCATACGTATTTGAATATGTGCAGGTCCTGTAAATATTAGCACAAAAGCAAAACTCATCGCCCCGGGTATTGTCGCTCCGGGAATGGTGTCCATTACATCGGCAGAACTGTATTTTGAGGTGGACGAAGATGATCCCGAATTTAAGAAAATCGACACAGAGGTCAGTGACAGACATTTATATACGTATACTCGCCATAAACAAATGTTACAACAAAATGTTGTATTCAAATTTACTAGGTATACTATATGTGTCGGTATACGGAAGCAAACCGTTTGCAAAATCATTTCTGTATATTTCAACAAATATAATGAGTATTGAATTTGTAATGCTGCGTTTAAATTAAGAATATAATTAGTTACGACAGGTTTAAGTTTTTATTTAACTTAATGATCGAACAAAGTAAGTCGAAAGGTAAAAAATGTACGGTCATTCGTCAGAAACCGGAATCGAGCTTTCTTTCACAGCTAATATTGGTTATCGGTATGCAAAGAGATGGTAGCAACCGTATTATAAAATTGTGTACATAAGTTTTATCACTAAACTTCGTGTTGTCTTGTAACAATATTGTATGTGACGGTTGCCCCACGGCTCGCTAGTGTTCTATCTTGAACTCGGCGGCGGCGCTACAACTTTCGTTGGTTGTTTGAGACGTTCATTACATTTATCGTAATTTAAGAGGCCTCCTTCGCATAGGCTTGAACGATAAATCATCTCGCGCTGTCTCCGTACGGTAGAATTTGTGGTCGCATATTGCATATTAATCAGTGAATACATAAATCATACACAGAGAGAGAACGGGCGTGGCCCGCGGACAGCGCTAACACAGGATGACCTCTCCAATACATGCGTAGATAAACATATATTTAAATAAAACGCACACACATAGCATATGTACATGTAATTGGTGTATTGGTATACGTGTAAAACATCATTCTGCTCTTAGAACAATAATTGAAACTAATAATTTATTATTCACAATAATCGAACTAGTATGAAAGACGATACAAATTATGTGCTACTATTTCGTATACAAAAATATTTCCGCTATTTTTCGTATATTGGCGCGTGGTGCCACGTTGCCACATTCATGTACTAAATACATGCTGTACATATTGATCCGATTTTGTTTAGGTACATGGGCCCCGTTCATGCAATACTGCCCCTATTGGGACGTGCAGGTACGGCACGGTATAGTCGTGCGCGTAATCCGTTGATGTGTGTGATAAGATCATGTGCGCGCATATCCCTCCCCCTTCTTCACTTTCATGTCTACCTTCTTGAGACGCTGTAGTAGTGTTCAGTTCACGTGGAGCTTAAAACAAACATTGCGGGTGCCCCCCTGGGGTAAGGTGATCTTTTAGGGATGCCCAATTATCCGGGGCCCCGCTGAGCGAGACTCCGCGCCGGCGGGGCCCGCCAGGAATGCGCGACACACTGCACAGCTCAGTAGTAGTGAATGCTCAGGCCCGGACTCATCCATATTTTAATAATACTTGAACTACGTTTAACTTTCTAAGTAAACAGTATGGATATTTTGCAGCATTACATGGAATTGAAATTACTGATATTTTCTACATTATATCAGTATTTAAAATTATGAAAATGAAATTATATATAGTTTGATTTGTGATATATTGTAAAATAGAATATTAGATTTTGTAATCAATTTCCATGTGAAACCAGCATCTTTTAGATTAGTCAGTATTCTTTTCTCTACAAAAATATTATTGTTTATTTCAAGTATATATTTTTTTCATACCGTCCCTGTACACTCCGTTATTGTTGTGTAGCTCTGGTCGCTCTTCATTATGCCTACTGATTACCATTTATTTCAATATTCGACCGTGTCCGGCCCTCCACGTCCCGGATATCTCGGCCAGAATCTTTCTTCTTTCCTGTCTGTACGTATAGAGCCAGTCGTACTTATATGTTTGTACGGAGATATCTTTCCTATAATACGGTCCACGTAACTCAACTGTTCGGTAGCCACTAAATCTTATTTGAGAACATGGCCCGTCACTTCACCGTCCCTCGTGTGTCACCTTTGATTTCCCAGCGAGATAAACCCAAGAGGTAGTTTCTTAGTGTTTTGGGTTAATTTATTGATATGGCCTTTTGTTTCTTGGTATTTCTTGGAGACCGATCCTCATGTTTCTTCACGACAACAAACTCCCATCATAGGTGTACCGTATAAAAGGTTATAAGGCCAGAAATAATTCTTATATTTATAACATTATCATAGTCTTTATTCTGAACTCGTCAATATTGTTTAGACTGCGTTACTGTGTTAATTTTAATTAATAATACATTTTTCATGAAAGAAGATCTAAAAATTTCTGTGATTGCGTATGTAGAAATATGTATTTCAGGTTGTTAGCACAATATAATATTATATTAATTTTGATTTTATATAATCTAAAAATGTATAAAGTATTTTGCCATGTTAATATTTCTCCAATCTGTCTTGTCAAGATATAGATAGATTCACAATAACTTGAATGCCAATAATGCTGTTGTTGATATTTTCTACTTGGTTGCTGGTGGTTGCTCTGGGCTGGTATACGTTCTTGTGGTGTTGTGTTGATCTGTAATGTACGAGTGTTTAAAACAAAGAGTTGGTGCGGCGTACGGATGTTGTTTCTCTGCAGGGAGCCCGCAGCACCGGTGATTGAGTGCGTGGCTCCACCACGGGTGCATTCTCCACATACACACATAGTTATACCGTGTGCTGCAGGTATATATACCTAACTCTTGATCTGACTTCGTCCATCGGTGTGTCGGTCCACATGACATGATTGATTATGCTGTACGTTTCCACTATGGTTGGTTTTATCAAACTGACTGTCTTGAGAAAATCGCAACAACTGATGCTCAATATGCTGTCAATTTTAGTTAGAAACAGAGCATACATTACTCTAACCTCTAAATAGTAACTCGCATGCAATGTCTATCATTTGTGATGCATACTGGGGTATATTGCCTCTATACATGTATCTCTGGGGCAGTATTGCTAAATGTATGCTCTGAGTTTACTCTGTATGTACGTACGTATGTATTTGCGTATACCAGTATAGTTATATGCGAGTGTGTGTTATTCTGTGGCGTTTGCGGGCGTGTTGCTATGGTTACACCGTAAATAACCTGGGCCCATCAATCAGTATGTATGTACCTGTAGGTATCCATGTATATATGTGTATGTGCGAGTGTGTAATCACTACAATTAGTAGAGACGTGAGCTCGGTGGTCTCGGCCATCAAACATACTACCGTAGTATCGCACCCCTGTCCTACACCGCGGTCCTACCTGTAATTATGTTATAAATTATGTCCTCCAATATATACATACATACACTATAGCTCCGTTTAGCATCCCAGCTACACATACATACACACGGAGGAGACTCGTACATTGCCATAGGCATCAAGAGTCCGGCCCGTTCGTCCGTACGTCCGCGAGGCCACACGGTTAATTGAATGAGACGACCAACGAACAGGACCGGCTCAACACTGGAAATTTATAGATACAATTCGCTGGACATAAGTATAATATTAACTTAGCCCACTTGATTTTATATACCGAAAATTAACAAAACCAGATATGTAAAAGTGATTATCACTGTAAAATTTTACATTGCCATTGTGTATTTCGTACGCATACAATTAATTTACAATGAATTTTTGCGTTATTCAAAGCTGTGTACCATATTATGTAAATCTATTTTTCTATACTACCCTTTTAGTTGATTGTTCTCAAGTACGGACCTGCGTATATGTACGCGTGCGTATATATCATATCATGTGCGATCGGAAATTCGTATGAACGCAGTCAGGCCCCTGGGTGTAGCGCTTAAGCAAACAATGGTTGAAACCACAGCGCGCCGATAACCGTTATTAACCGGCGTTTTACCAACTCTCCACATATTATCCAGCCAACACACATGCATACATACAGATATAACTCCTATACAAGCAGCCAACAGTCTCAGAACAGCACAACTCATAGCTCTCAACTCTTAGTTATCTCTCGTGTGGGCGATGATAGTAATCGTTTTTGTCTTTAAGCGCACCTTCCTTCTTTCTCTCTCTCTCTCTCTCGCTCACTCTCTTTCTATCTATGTATCTCTCGCTTTTCTAGGTGTATGTACGCGTCTATGTAAATTTTCCTCGTCTATCTGTGATTCTTCCTTGAGTTGTTATTTTTCATTTGCGTACTAATCGTAGACTTTTCATTCTCCAGATTCTAGAATGCCGGAATGTTCTCCCTTTCTAGTCACACAGTGTGACGTGCACATGATCCCCGTGGCCCCCAGTAATTACAGGTTACCACGTGAGATGAGATGTATTCTCACTCCGCATACAACAGACTTGGCTGTAACTGAGATGCGGCTTGCCTGGTGGTTGTTGATGTGAAGTGGTTGACGGAATGTTGATATAACACAACTGAACTCTTACAGTAGATTCAAGAATGAATAACTATTATACTGGCCAACATATTTCTATATTCAGAATTCTAATTCGATTCTCACCTTAATAATATATCAAGAAATTCCCTAATACTTATTATTTGTCAAATAACTAACTTCTCGCGTAAAATTACGATACCAAGTCACACACAAATATTTTCTCAAAATGTACCGTTTCACGTATATCATGATTATGACACAATATATTAAATGTAGAGGAAATAAAAGTTCCGAGTTCAGAGAAATTCCTGAAATAAACACACACATGACACGACACTAAAATTATTTGAGACGTACATGGGCACGCACGTATGCGTATGTTTGGTAGTACGGGTTAAAGGTAGTCGTTAATTAAATTAAAAAAGGAACGCAGTTATTAATAGATTACGTGACACGGGTATCGGGGAGACGCCCTGGGGTCGACCACCCGTTGGGCCCCACGTCCATCGTCAGTCAGTCGTTGAGTACGTTCCTGGACAGACAGCATGATAAGAGATTTTAACGAGTGGATAGGTAATTCTTGAATCTTGCAAAGAATTTTATTCCGAGTTAATTTTGTAGGAATTTTAACAGTATTTGATCTAGGATAGGCATTTGTACATACATGGCTTTTGCTTTTGTTGAAGTAGCATAATCCTTGATTGCCTGATCTCTCTCACCGTATCTACACATATATAATCTCTAATTACGTTTGGTTATAATTTTACGTTCATTAGGAACGCCAGAGCACCTATATTATAACACAGCCACTGATTTACAATCGCTAATTGCCCATTATCATTTCTGAATTCGCGCGCACGCTGGACAAGTTTTTACTGTTGCCGACACCTGGGAATGTTACCCGAGTCGATTGTTTCATCTTGCGCGATAATTTCACATACATTGCATTCCCCAACTGACTCAACAACTCATATGGATGCTGACGTAAGTCGGGTGTCGAACTTCGAACGTTATCTGATCACCATCGATTATCATGTCTTCATTGAAATAAGTCTGCTTTCGAAGAAAGCTTCTCTACATACATGTATTGAAGCTATGATGTTTTATTTTAAATATATTAAACAGTTTTACAATTGTGAAAATGTTCGTTACAATCTGTTCTCTATAACACACTCACCGTGTAACAATTGTGCAGCATATCTGTTTCACTTGATTGTAATGGCAGCTTGAAATCTGTGTTAACCGATAAAACATTTTTCCCATCATAACTATAACTGTAACCATTTGTATTTACGTACGTATGTTGTGTTATATTAAGTTAGTCATTCGTATGTGAACTGAAATAACAGGATTAGTCAGTTCAGGTTAGTGCAACGAACCATACTTGGGGCTCAGTCCCGAACTCCAGCCCTATTGTATGAAAATAAGTTACATGAATGTACGGCAATGTCTCTGGCTCTGCATGCTATGTATTGCTGAGTCTATGGTTGCGTTGTTCTGTTGCCATTGTACCAATCGAATCATCTGTTATTCGTTGCGCTATTCCCAATCGATAAACACGCCCCTCGCACAAGATAAAATAAAACTATAAACAAGTATGTATACATTTTCATGTAAACGATTATAAACAAATATCTACTCTAAAATTATAGTTGTATACTCAATTCATAGTTTTATTTTGTTTTTGCTAATCCTTATCTATTTAGTTACTATTTTATTTATTTAATATGCATAGTTTACGAATGCACATTAATATGAATGAGAGTTTGAAAAATGGACAGGCTTAGAATGCCAGCTATTGTCTTTACTGTTGAAATAAAAGTCACTATTCTGCTTTCAACCCTGACTGCCCGATGGATCTATATCAACCTACACACATTCGCTCTGTATGGCAGTGTGCATCCACGATATCTTGAGAAATAAATTAGACATAAATAAAACGATAAAACCCGCGAGAGAACTTGTTGCATAAAATATTCAGTAAATCACGTTACTTCGTTCAGCTCGTGTGTATGTGTGTGTGTGTATCCGTGGGCGATATACGCTGTGCTGTATATGCGGCTCTCTGTATGTATACACAGAGACCGGTTATTAATTCTAATGTCCCGCTAAAACGGTGCCCCCATGTGGGTTCGTTTGTTTTGCGTAGTCAACCGCATGAAAAACAATCACTGGACATATACATACATTCGCATCTACACGGACACAACAATCATATTTAATACCTGAATTTCTGCCAAGATTTCAACGACATATTTAGAATATATACAAGATCAACTCCTTTTTCATTCCATGTTTCAAAAAGATCAACAAAACAATTTGTCTATTGAATTTGCCAGTGGTAGGTACTAGCTATCAAAGTATAGTTTTATACTTACTTTAAAGGCACAGTCACGTGACCAGTGATCTTACAGTTTACCAAATCACATAAGCAATATTTAACAAATAATTACTAAAGTGCTATACATATGTATGTTATAGACTTTGTTTCTACAGGTATAACAGTGTCTATATTTTACCTCCTTTTGTCTTTATCTGTTTATCTATTTAATCCTCTGTTATTCTTTCTTACTAATCGTACCATCTCTTCCTCTTACACCTTGATCTGTCTTCTGCCTGCGTAGAGTATCTGTATGTATGTGTGTGTGTTCGACACAGTGAGAGAAAGATGTGGAGAACCCCGTAAAACCGGTGACATGTGACAGGTGCCCCGTGGACACGGGGGCCTATGGTTAACGTAAAAACAATAAAGCACTGCGGGGGTGGTGCGCCCTACGGCAACGTCTGGCGCCACACCACACCGGGGTCCCCCTCGTGTGTCTGTATACCTCTAGAGCTCGCATGCCACAGTCATAGGTACACCTTGGAACATATTTGAATTGGAAAATCTAAACTATGCTAGATCTGAAATTTCATATTTGTGATTAATAACATAACAGTCCAGCTCTTATAGAAACTATTATTGAAGTTTTTATAAAATAATAAACACACTTTATAAAACCAATATCCCAGTAAAAAAAATTTATATGAAAAGGGAGTAGCCATAACATAATTTTATCGAATTCCAAATATTGTTATTCATATATCATATATCGAAACTGTTTCTAATAACAAGAAACAACATTGTAATTTTAAATAATCTATTTGTTTTCAGCATTACGATAATGTTTGCAATTTTATTTTCAGAGTTATTTCGGAAAATTTACGTATATATTCCATGTCAGACATGTCTTGATACCGTTTCCATATCGTACGGGACATAGGGACTCCCCGAACGTTATTTTAAATTACATAACAAGCTATGTACTTGTCATTTAGGTTCGAATAAATATGTTATATGTCGGTTAAATATACGAGTACACATGTGAACAAGCAGTTATTTGTATTTCTATTGTGGTAATGATAAAGAGTTCTTTGAAAACAAAACACATAACACGCACCGTAAATAAATGAACTTTCCACTCCGAGCTGTCATGGATACCGGCGCCATACTAAATCCGCTAATTACTAGTCATCGTGAGCAAGTCATTTATTTCGTACGCTAATACAATTAACAGAAGAGTCATACATAACATTGAACCGAGTATTCAACAGGCAAATTATCAGAGTATAATCTAGTACAAAATTTCTCCAACTTACGAAAACTAAAGAATATATAATGCGACGATATTAACATAGATTCACAATTTTATAAAATAGTGAATTCTTTATTTTTTTAGCATCGTTTGCCTTACTCTTTTATGAATACAATTTTTTTTCATGATCTTCTTTTTCTAAACGTATTATATAATAATTTCGTAATCTGTATTCCAATGTCACAAAAAAATAATATAAACCTGATACACTTCTATTCTTCACCTGATTCATCCGTAACATAAACCTTAGCGATGTCTCGCACAAAAAGCACCGTAGAATTTAAAATGGTGACTGCGGACAGATAACGCAGCCACTGAAAAACAAACACGTTGATGGTGCTTAAATTGAATTCTCCTCGCGAATAGAGCCTGAAACAATTCCTGCACATGAATTTACAAAAAAAAAAAATACAAGAGAAGTTCTGTAGAAAAAATGTTCTTCGGCCTTGGAAAACCGGCATCCAGGTGAAGCGTGCGTGCGTGTTGGTCCGCGTGTGTGTGTGTGTGTGTGCGAGAAAAAGATAGTGAATAGGAGCGATGTGATAGATGTGTGTTGGTGTGAGTGTGATGGCCGCGATACATGTACGTTTTCACAATTCGCGCGGACAGCTAGCCTGCCCACTTGTGTGTTTTAGCCTCGTAAATGTGTCGAATATTTTGTGTAGTCGCCACAAGTTTTGCCGCTTGGATTAATGAAATTTATTATGAAATAAAACCAAAGAAACACATTCGCAACAAGAGTCGAGCCTGCATATACAGTACCAACGATTCGTAATACAGAATTACGCGGTATTCAAAATCATAACCGGTCATTACGTGTGTCAGTATGGGCGTACGTGTGATTCATCATTACATCAGTACATACACCTATACGTACAAATATACGTGCTGCAGGTTAGTCAGGCAAATACATCTCAAAGTAATATAAAACTAATATAAAACAATATAACAATAGTTTATTTATATATATATATATATATATATATATATATATATATATATATATATATAGTAATATATATATATATATATATATATATATATATATATATATATATATATATTACTATTTTGTTAAATTCATATTTTCCATAAATGATTACCAAGTAAACATTGTTGTTGAGTAATTTCGTTATAACAATATTCTAGTATTGTTTGTGTTGCGTGCGTGTATATATGTAGCTGCTGTTCTGTTTGATAAAGTTAATTCTTCCTAGCTTGATTCCACTACTTATATGCATACGTAGTTTCATTCCGTGCACAGAATGTTCGTTTGCAGCGTTGCGTTGCTTGCCAGTTTGCCCATCGTAGCTGGCGCGGCTGGTTGTTCGTTGGTTGTTGACGTGAAATTTTGGGGCCCACACACTCGTTTCGCTCAGTGTAACCCCCGAAGGGCAGCCATTATCCTGTCAACATTATTATAATTACAGTGCAGCGTTCTCATAACTAAATAAACGGTTGTATTACAATGTAAATTGAAAACCATACCATGTCCAAACATCATTTTAATTATACCACTACACTACAACCATATCATCATACACTCTGTTACACTGCCTGTACCCTCGCTATTACCATTATCATTGTTATTAAAATTCTTATTAATTTCCGTACCACCACAACAACATGTAGGCCACATACTTTTATCTCAACAAAAAATCGTACACGGTAGGTTCAGAAATATCAACTTGACAACAACACGATACGTGCAAGGTGTAATAGGTCAGTATGAACTTCATTCATATGCGATCACTGTCAGGAAGTACGGGAAAATTGTATCTCATACTGAAATTGATTAATTTGAAATCATTAGAAAATCTTACAATATTTTCTTTCTGTATAATTTAGATGAATATATAAATTCTCATAAGTCTCAAGTGTCAAGTATGCGTATCATTGGTTGAAATCGCATCACTAAATAGCCCTGTCCCCCTCTGTATGTCCAGCCCAATGTTTGTGAAGGTCGATTCTCTCCGCACTGCGGGGCAGTGGCGCCCCTGCTCTGTCCTGTGCCCGGGTTCAAGTCCCGTTCATACGTACATAAACTGTACAGGTGTCTGTCATACTGTCACGTACCTTGCATCAGGTCGCTATATGCACTTATACCGTAGTGTGTATGTATGTATGAGTGCATAATAAAGATGGTTTACGAGCACCTCTCCGATCCTGCGTGCTGAAGCAGTCTTGACGTGCGTACAATGGTGTCCCCGCGGGGCGACAAGGCACCCCCGCTGTGATACACTGCACGACTCTACCCCTTGCACGTAGACTTGCACATACAAATATACATTGGAGGAAAGGAAGAGAAATACACATGGGTGCACCAACACAAGCAACACTCTTATAGTCTCAAGACGAAAGAAATCAGAGATGTTTGTTGATGATACAAAAAACAATACGGGAAAGATACACCCCCAGAAATATATAGCTTATAAAGATTACCATGAAATTGGACCAAAGTGTAACAGTTCTGGATTTCAAGACGAATAGCGTTTTATATTAAATTTTATTAATGTATTTGTCCTTTTATTCAGAAATATATAAAATAAAATCTGATCGTACAAGATGTTTAATGCGAATTGAAAAATGTTTAATTTGTTATTATACTAGTATAGTTTTACATCCAGTCTTACTTATGCCGGATTTCTAGAATGAGGTTTATTTATTTAAAACGAACAATATTGCATCTGTCTAGTAGCACTAATAGTATTGCACAGATAAGCAACGTAGGTACGCTTCGATATTGTTGATTTTGGTTAGAAATTAAAGTTGAGATTCGTCGTAGAAATTCGGTATAAATACCAAATATTCGCCGGAATATTGGATAAATAATAAGTGATCCGTGAATAATGTGTGTATGCGAACGTATAATACAAGTTACTGTGTGTTTGCAATGTGGCTTATACACAGGTAGCACTCAGAAGCTGTATTTCTGTGTTCTCCTGGTCAGTCCTACCTGCATTGATATGGGCCCGCCCAATGCTAACAATCTGTTATTATACTTTGCCACTCGTTCTGCAAATATTTGGCAACTCCTGTCAGGCCCTTTGTTGGCACTATTGTCAAATGATGACCGACCCACCACTCATCATAGCATCATCAGTATTATTGAGGATATAGAGATACCCGTATAATCCCTGTACAAATATATTATCTGTCTGTCCACACAGGTCTACTGTTTTAAAATTATTGTAAATGATAGCCCATTATTTAGGAGATAAATATGACGCAGGTATAGAACAAGAATTATGAAATGTTATACAAAAAAAAAACTATGCGATTGTACATTTTAGCAGTTGAAGTAGCAACTATAATGTACATTTAAATAATATTTTTCCGTAATTCATTAAAGATCTTGAGTGTTTTTCTACACATTTTAATACGTTAAAAATATCAAAATTGAAAAAGACAGGTTTCCATGTTTCGAAATGTTTTCTAAGAAACGGAAAGATCCGTCGTTTTTGTTTATATATGTTATATACATAGGTGTGATGAATATGTTGGAGAGTGTATATGTGTATGTTTTATATTGTAGATTTATATTTATATATATGCCCGTATGTCTTGATAACGGAGGTGGGAAGTTTCGCCTGTTCTGTTCTATGTTCGTTGCTCTGTGTTGCGTTTTCACTTTTGGAATGCTGATTTTATTGGAGTTTTTATATCTCCTTTACGACCGAAAGGCCAGATTTTGAAATTTATAGTCTCTAAATATTTTATCGCCCCTCTGACATTCTTAGGCACTGATTTTTGCTCTTGGACATACACATACGTAACCATATACAAACACACACGCATCCACCATTACCATAGAGATAATTACTGTTTCAACTCTCCCGATACTTATTCAAAATCAGCACAGTATTTCGCACATAACCGTGGTGTGCTGTTCTCCTGCAATAAAAATAATATCATGTGGTGCTATTAATCACTTATATTCCTCTGATTAAGTATTACTATAAAAATATATGGCTAAACTTTTAGTAGATATATTTCTGTACAAGTAAGGCTTGTCCTCTTCACGTTCCAGTATGTGTGTGTGTGTGGCTGTGTTAACCTGTTGCACTAATGTACAGCTAGTGTTAGTATTAATGGTAGTGGTGTATTTTTCTAAAGTAAAAACTAGCAATTACAGGGGCCGGGTCGACGGACGGTGTTGTGTCAAGTGCTTTGCTCGCTCATCTCCGGTGTAAACTGAACCGGTGACAGGTCGAGATACGCCCACACACACACATACAATTACACTTGTATATATTATATAGCATAGCCTCGCAGAAAGAAGGAAATAATTCAACATATTCCTAGCAATTTTAAAATGCACAATCACCAACAGATTTCAAAACGATCAAATAAAAATACCCGCAACCTGCTTATTATGTGTATAATAACCAAACAGTTCGTACAAAAAAAAAAAAAAAACATATGTATATTTGCATCTCTGTAAGTTAAAATACTCAATTTTTCAGATTTTAAGATTGTGTGATTTTACTCCCAGTACAAATATCTATAAATACTTTGTTTAGTATAATAATACGACTGAAAGAAATCATCGAGTATCTTTTCCTAACCTATGGGTAAGCTAATATTTGGCAGATGTTAACTTACGGCTGGGCCTGTCCGTCTGACCCTGTCTACCTATACATATAAATATGTGTGTGTGTGTTGGTTTGTTTACCCTGGATATGTAACATGATAATGATACGTTTAATTAGTCAAGTTCAGTGACGGGTTGACGTGTGCATCCATTTCACTCTGCCCGACTGTGGGATAAAATCTATCTGACTCACTTAGACACACACACACACCGTTTGGTCGTGTTGTGAGTTGGTGAGTGCATCATACCCGTGTTGCAACTAATTACAGACGCTGAGGATGTTGGTCCGCCGTTACATAATATCCGTGCACAAACCAGAACACACACATGCATATACTCGCTGTTATACTGTATTCTGAAGTTCACTCATACAAATATGTACCTGCATATTATACAGTACAACTCTCTGGCTACTCCTCAACATTTATTTTACTCCTTGTCATTCTTCATCAACTGTAACAGCAGCCTGGCTCATTCAATGTTCAAAGTGACATCACGATATTTTTAGTACGAAATATTAAACCGCCACTGTCCACGCAAGACACATCAAAGACACTTAATTTTAAACTGAGTGATTGGAAAATTACAAATATCTTAACAAAACTCGGTTTTAGTTTACTGTGCAGTTAACTGTATTTTATACTAGATTATAAATACAAGAAAATGTTTTTCTTGAATCAAGTGCAGCTTGTCTTTGAATCGGTACGTACAGTTGTTTACCCAAGTGTATATGTACGTGTGGTTATGTGTTTAGTTTTGGATTTACCTGTAGACTAGCTTGCTTGCGGCTCAGTCTCCATGCAGTGTTGTGCTTATCTATCTACAATATCTAGTCCGGTCTCGTCTCACCGTGTCCTCGACAATGGCCGCGACACAAGAAAAACATAAAAGAAACTAAAGTAGAGAAAAAAACGTTCACAGTCACTTGAACCACGGGCCCGATCATCCTTTTAGTGCATCCTGGCGGAAAATAGAGACAGCTAGACGGGACCTGTACCTACATCATACATTGTCTGCATACATATACACACAGATAGATTTACCTTTACAACATTCGAGTATTTCTTCAAATAATATAGCACTTACAATATGCTAAATATCCATAATATCACATGCACATTATTTTACGTAACCTTATCCTATGAAACTGGACACCGCCAAACGGAAGTGTAATTTGAGACTACTGCCGAATTAAACAACAGTCACACTAACTGAAAAAAGTAACAGTTTATTAAAGAAAGAAAAACTATTTGTCTTTATATTGTTCCGTAATGAATTGATTTTTATAACGTATTCAAATAATAGCCGAATGTTTAGTCCATTGCAATCAATCTCACGGGAACCGTTGACTATGTATGTATGGTTAGTTTAACTAACTTAGTTAGTCATTCAATGCACACGTCTGCGACGGGATCCATAAACAGTGTTTAGACATACATAATCGAACATATTCGACAACATCGATGTTTGATAATCTCATCATTTGTGTTGTATGTATCAAACGATTGTCGTGTTGTATCCTGCATACGAATTTCTAGATTCAGTAGCGATGGTTGACCTCTGTATAAATGTGTACGTGTGTGTCTGTATTTACATACATGTCACTGTTCTTGTCTGTGTATTGTTAGAAGTTATTACGCAGCATTATAGTGCGTATTTAGTTACGGTAATAAATCTGTTGGTGAATGAAAACGGTACGCGGGATCGCTAATGTTGCTATTGAATTCACCATCCTTGCACACATAGACAATGGACGCCACATCAGTAGTTATAGTGCGGCTATTAAAGGAAAACTAGTGATAATTATAGCCAGCCTAGCCTAACAGCGGCAGTCATAAAAATTACTTATATTGAATGATTAGAAAAATACTCTGCTAAGACACAGGCGACATTCTAGAATCCATACAAGGCGCTGGAAACTTATCTCGGTTGGCGGTTACAAATACCATATTTACCATCTAACATTAACGTATGCTTGTACATCTCTCAGTCCTTGCGTATTGGTCCTTTCACGAGATTGTTTAGTCTTCGCTGTCCTCCGGCGCGGGAAAGCAGCGCACCCCCTGATCGATGCAGCTGACGCTAATACATCTAATTTTGATTTGTGTGTTTTTAAAATTCCCTGTTTAATCTTCATTTGCGTCCGGTGCGGTCGTGATTAACGATCACCGCAGGCCAGACAGAACATCCTTACATGTTGTTTTTCACTCTTTCAACACTGCTCGCTCACTTACCGCTGTATATTCGCTGCTAAACACACATACGTGTGTACATACACATACGTGTGTACATACCATGAGAATAACATATAAACACAGTTAATACACTTCCATGTTCTAGTGGTGGAAAATAATTATCGCATATGTGTGTGGTTGTGTTATATCGGCACTTGGCCATCCGCCATTACTACAATGAGTGATCGTCTTGCACGTTAACCGGTCATTAATACCGGAGAGCACACTGGTAAGTCTTACGGCAGTAACGAGATATGAACGGATACCACAAGACAGTTACCAGGGGCTACCGCGCCCTCTACCGGTGGCTAAGAGTATTTACCATGTAGTGTTCTTAGTTTAATGGGTATTACATAGGCATAGTTATAGATATTATTAACTTAATCACGCAAAGAACCATTAGGATATGTAAATTATGAGATTTCGAACTTGAACCGTGAATTCATTTTGCAGAAATAAACGCTTATAGATTCACTGAATGATTCGCGGTACTCAAAAATTATTGTAACGCACAGAATGTAAAGAATTCCTATGCGATGTTAGAGACTTAATTATGATTTGAAATCGATAGAAGCGGTGGTGTGTTCTGCATTGATTGTAGGTATATATTGTAGTGGTTGGTTTGGCGGTGCACACACACACACACACAGAGGTAACATAAAGTAATATTGGACTATTATTTAAGCGGCGATATATAAATCACACGGCGGGCATCGACTGAAAAAGGTACCGCCTTACTAACGATGCAACGGAGATCGCGTGCGCCCGACGGACAAATATATATATACCTCATTGCCCAACTGTACAAACGCACACACACATACATATAAACGTCTGTGCAGCCGTCAACAAATAATACAAGTCAGCAAACTATTAGATATCTAATGGCCGATTGTTCAGATGACGTTTAATTCGAGTACCAATGATTCTAGAATTAAACCTGTTGCTTGGGTGCTACAAATAATTTATTTGTTGTCAATTACTTGAGTTTTAATTAATAACACGGCGCATTCTAGTTGTTTTAGAAACGAATCTCGGTTTAATTTTAGTATGTATCAAAACAAATTTAGAATCTTTTAATTCACGTATTAAATCTTATCTTTGCAGCCAGGTATGTAATTTCTCAAATTTTTAATAAAAGCTTCGGTAGGTATATTAAGTAATTATAAATGCTACTAATAATTTAAATACACTAATGTGAAATCGTCACAATTGTAATTTTTCTGTGGTGATGATGTAAACAAAAAATATTCCCATTAGTATCCAGTTCAATCTTCTTAAATTGGATAGTGCGATTTTACTCATATGCAGATGCACATACATACATACATACATAACGTACACATGAACAACAAACACACTGGACACTGCTCTTGCTGTGCTACTGTTGCTGCTGTCGATTCACACGCCTTCGGGCGGTTTCACCGGCAGATTCCGGATCAAAGGGCGCGTTCACGGCCCGCCCTCGGCCCCGCCTATTCAGTCCTGCCCTGCGCACACTCGCAAACATGCATTCCTCTACATCACATACGTTGCGCGAATAAAACTTTGATATACTTAATATAAAAAAGTTAGATAAATGTGTGTATAACATTCTATTTCTTGAATATATTTTTCAATCATACAAATATGTAACCTTGTTGGTCTTGCGTATAAACTGTTAAATCTTAATACATGCAAATACATCTGGCAAGAGATAATATTCTTAGTTAATTAGACCAGATAGTATCGTGCAGTTGTACCACTCATCAGGTACGTGTACGTAATTATTTCTTTACTGTCTCTTCTACTCTAACTATGCGTGCTGCATGATTTATTTATAATATTCATGAACAGGTACTCGGACTTGCGGTGCAATTAATACTGTGCAAATGCAGAGAATTCTCCGAAGTAATTGATATTAATATTACATGTTTACTTAAAAGTACTTACTTATCTAAGCAAAGAATTTATTCAAAACATGTAACTACTAGATTATGCTATAACAGAATGCAACTCGTAGTAGGTAAATGACAATATTACATTGATATTAAAACATTATCCAGTCAGTTTTTTTTTTTTTTTCAATGAAATGTAATAATTATTATTTTGCATGGTTGTGAGCAACAGCGGTGTATACCTTCTGTTGGTTTAATACTCTCATTTGACCTGGGGCTCGGCGCCAGAGAAATACTTAATGCAACAGGGAGGACTACCCGCATTAGATTTATACCTGTCTACCAATGTAATCAATGTTAGTTCTACTACTCCTTGTCAGTTTCTCTAAGCGTGCGCACGCGCTCCACTGTATGAGTGTGTGTGTGTGTTTGTTTAGCGGCAAGTCTCTTATATGTGCCACGAATAATCGTGGGGCACGAAAGAGCACACAAATTAGCACGTAAATCATGCACACCGAAGTCACTCAGCGGCACGTTCGCTCGTGCTGTATGTTTTACGAGTGACTGCCGCGGTGGCGGCGACGTACGCCTCTTCC